>CAJPVJ010002369.1:0-13280 GCA_905397405.1 Oppiella nova
ATTATAAGACCGAGAATTTGGATCAAGTCTTGAACACTGAATATCCGGTTATTTATTGCAATCAAAAAGTTTTTAATTATGTTTTAAATAATAGTTTTTGTGGTCTTTTAGTCGGGAATTGACGTCAATTTGGGAGACAATCGGTTCACCTGTTTTTGAGCAGTTGTTTGAACACTTGGCCCGAAGGGGACGCCTAATCAATATCGGCGCCACTTCTGGCTATACTAGTGTCGGATACGCGCCCATCAAAATCGAGTCACATACTTTTGGGTCAAATGAACGGCGAATATAGTAAGGGTTAGAAAGTTATGTAATTTAACATTAATTAGCGGTAATCACCAAATACTCTGAATATCCGGTTATTTATTGCAATCAAAAAGTTTTGAATTATGTTTTAAATAATAGTTTTTGTGGTCTTTTAGTCGGGAATTGACGTCAATTTGGGAGACAATCGGTTCATCAGTTTTTGAGCAGTTGTTCGAACACTTGGCCCGAAGGGACGCCTAATGAATATCGGCGCCACTTCTGGCTATACTAGTGTCGGATACGCGCCCATCAAAATCAATGACTTTATTGTCAAGGTACTTTGTTATCACTTTTTAATTATTTATGTGGTCTAACACTATGTCGGGCACCGGTAGCTCCATTACAGCGCCCGCACTGTCATAGGATTCCTGACTTTTGATTATAAACACAAATACGAGGAATACTCGAAACAATTGTCTGAATATTATGAGAAAAATAAACTCAAAATTTTCGTCGATTTCGGGGTTAATGTGGGCGAAGGTCTCGAAGCCGTTTCCAATGGCCTTAAGGTTTGCATTCATTTCATGAGGTTTTCTATCAAACATTGAATTCATTTATTTTTTCCATTGAATTGTCTTTTAGTATCTTCACAGCGGTTCCAATACTGGAAAAGTTTTGGTCAAACTTTAAAGTTTTAGTTTAATATATAAAATGCTTTACAATTGGTTAATATTTTGTATACGGATTTAAACGTACAATAAATATATTTTTACAAATAACTAACTTTTATTAATATTAATATATACTTATAATCTAATTATAAAACTTATTTATAGCATAATAAAATATATTTCAATACAATTGAAACTTTATACAGTAAAATTTTAAATATTTAGTCGTAAGCAATAAAATATTAAAAGCATTATAAGTTAACGAGTAAGCTAATTTACTAATAATTGAAGTATAACATAATTTCCATTGATCAATTATCAAGTTAATTAAGAACTTTATTTAACAAATAGATGGGTCAATTAGTTTCCGTTAAGTCTATTAATTCATTAACTTTATTGCCTCAAAATTAGCGTTAAAATAAAACCATTAATATTATAATATGCTACCGTATATATTATACTACAATATAATTATAATTCACTTATTATTAACCACTGTATTATTAGTTATAATTGTGTCATTTGTGTGTTTATATGTTAAAAATCCTGTACATAATACATGAGCAAAACTAACACGTTATGTAACCAAGGTCGCGCAACGATTTATATTTAACATAACTGTCATTGAGTTAATTCTTACGTAATAGTTATTTATAAAGTGTCCATTTTAGGTGTGTGCATTTGTAATGCTAAATCAAAACAATAGTATTAATTTATATTTAAATACAGTATATCTAATTTGTTAACTGTAATAATATTTGTTATCTAAAAGTATGTGATTCAAATAAGTTATGTAACACAACACAAATAAGTTAAATGATTAATAACTAAATAAATAAGTAGCTTATCTGTGTTTATAGTATAAACTTTATACAATAAATGTGTAGATATTGTAAATTGTAAATAAAGTTTTAAAATAAATATTCACATTAATTAGTTATATTAGTTAATAAGTGTTTTACAAATGTCTTCGGATTTAAATAATTATAAAATTTCTGACAAAATACCCGAAGATTTGAAACAAGAAATTAAATTATTTTATGTTTTCGATGACAGAAAGGGATATAACATACTGTTTGTGACATTTGATGATATGGTGTATGGATTGGGATCTAATAGAGAGGGTCAGCTCGGGTTAGGACACAACACACCCATTCATACACCACAACGAGTGCCAGAATTATGCCATCAAAATATACATCAGTTTATCGATGGAGGATCCTTTATATTGGCTGTCAATACGGATAATAATAACATACTGTTTGTGACATTTGATGATATGGTGTATGGATTGGGATCTAATAGAGAGGGTCAGCTCGGGTTAGGACACAACACACCCATTCATACACCACAACGAGTGCCAGAATTATGCCATCAAAATATACATCAGTTTATCGATGGAGGATCCTTTATATTGGCTGTCAATACGGATAATAATAACATACTGTTTGTGACATTTGATGATATGGTGTATGGATTGGGATCTAATAGAGAGGGTCAGCTCGGGTTAGGACACAACACACCCATTCATACACCACAACGAGTGCCAGAATTATGCCATCAAAATATACATCAGTTTATCGATGGAGGATCCTTTATATTGGCTGTCAATACGGATAATAATAACATACTGTTTGTGACATTTGATGATATGGTGTATGGATTGGGATCTAATAGAGAGGGTCAGCTCGGGTTAGGACACAACACACCCATTCATACACCACAACGAGTGCCAGAATTATGCCATCAAAATATACATCAGTTTATCGATGGAGGATCCTTTATATTGGCTGTCAATACGGATAATAATAACATACTGTTTGTGACATTTGATGATATGGTGTATGGATTGGGATCTAATAGAGAGGGTCAGCTCGGGTTAGGACACAACACACCCATTCATACACCACAACGAGTGCCAGAATTATGCCATCAAAATATACATCAGTTTATCGATGGAGGATCCTTTATATTGGCTGTCAATACGGATAATAATAACATACTGTTTGTGACATTTGATGATATGGTGTATGGATTGGGATCTAATAGAGAGGGTCAGCTCGGGTTAGGACACAACACACCCATTCATACACCACAACGAGTGCCAGAATTATGCCATCAAAATATACATCAGTTTATCGATGGAGGATCCTTTATATTGGCTGTCAATACGGATAATAATAACATACTGTTTGTGACATTTGATGATATGGTGTATGGATTGGGATCTAATAGAGAGGGTCAGCTCGGGTTAGGACACAACACACCCATTCATACACCACAACGAGTGCCAGAATTATGCCATCAAANTCGGACAGACCTATGGATGCCGTCAAACCACTGGTGCCGAAGAGGGCTAAGTATTCCGGGTCTGGCTTTGGGACGACTGTCAGGCCGTCAGCAGAGGTCACATACTTTTGGGTCAAATGAACGGCGAGTATAGTAAGGGTTAGAAAGTTATGTAATATAACATTAATTATAAATAATTAGCAAGGTAATCACCAAATACTCTGAATATCCCCTCAGTTGACCACTACCACACTTTACAACCAGGTACTGACCGACACTGTAGTTTTTGATAGCACTTCCAGTCTTAACAATTTGTCCCAGAGCCTAATCAATAAGTGAAATATTTTAATGATAATAAAGATACAGTTATGAAAATTGTGGTCAAATCTGAATCATTACTTCAATCCCTAAGGGATAGGGCGGGTCGTGGTGTTTGAAATAGCGTCCGGCAGTGATGTTCAGATCCGTGGCATTGATGCCCACAAAGAGATTCTTCACAAGTATTTCATCACTTTTGGGATCCACTAAAGGCAGCGAAACTATTTTAGTCGCCTCAGCGAAGTGGTCGAGTAGTTCAACACTTGGATCTGTTTGTAGTGACTGTTGGCAGACATTCTTCGTATGGCGTATGCGTTGACACAAACTTTGGGAAGTTTTGCGGTGAACTTAATTACAGACAAATATGTTATGAGTTTTCTGCCAAACATTGACTTAACGTGAGCTCAAGAGTTGCGTTCAATTTATATACGAAATGAGGTTTAGTTTGAAAATAGAGTTTATATCATGATAACAAATTGAAGTATGAATTCAATTCAATTAAAGTGTTTTAATCAAAACATTGAATGCGAGTCGACGAACTACAAACTGTCCTTGGATATTATAGCTCCGGCTTACTATTATTAAGCCAATTACCACACAGTGTATGACAATCAAAAAGTTTCGGTATATTAATAGTTATTATGCGTCAGAGTATATACCGTAGTAGTTGTCCTCAATTAGTACTCAAGAGTCAAAAAATACTTACCCTGGACTTCACAATACTGTATTTCATCAGTATATTGTAATCTAGTTATAGTTATCTCGAAATATGAATTATTTCATTTATATAACTGTTGATGTTAGCCATGAATTAACAAATAAAAGCGACTGTTTTCGTGGTTTATGTTATTCACGACAAGCGTTATGTAGTCTTCGATGTCGTCCTCTTTGGTCCCATAAGTGATGTATGGCTTGAGGACATCCGTGACTTCTTTGAGTTCATTGCACTCCGGAATGAAATCCAAGTGTTTGAACGCCAACTCAAACATAGGTTTCGACGCATTCTTGAGCACCAGTTGGCGGAACAGCTTCTGTGTCTCGAGTGGCCACAAGTGGATCAACGGTAGGGTCAGCGCCGATATCGTCAACAACTGACAGCTCAGGAACGAGTCGTCGCTCAGCTCTATGAACGACATGAGCGCCTGAATGTTGAGTCCCATATAATGGCTTTCATTGAGTGAAACTTTTGCGATAAAATCAATTTTATGGTCGAAAACAGTTTCACTTTATATGTGTTGACGTAATGGCCGCCCATTAGGTCCAGCAGTGCCCGAAGACGCTTCACGGCATTGAGTCTCACGCGTAGACGAACACTGGTTATGCGACAACCGCTTCAAACGTGTGGATATAGCCTAAGAAGTACTCATCCAATACTTGTCTCAACTTTGGTTTGTTGTCGAAGAATATCTTGAGATCATAATTAGTCTCTTTTTTGCGGAAAAAGTTGATGAAAGCGATCGCTGAGAGAGTGGACTCGTAGTCGACCGACAGATGCATCAGTGATATCATCATCAGCTCGTTGTTCACGACTCCTAACCTCATCCGGACGTCAAAGTTGGTGATAACGGACAACAATTCAAACAACGCGTTCACCGCATCTAACGATCGGAACAGCTTCTTGTCCGTGAAGACCAAAGTGTCTGATGATGTCGTTTAAGTAGATTTTGATGACATCACTGACGCCCTGTTCGCTGACCCGTGAGATCTCCTCCAGAAATACCTTCGACTCGTCGTTGCATTTGACCACAAAGTGAGGGATCATATGCTTCAGGAGCTCGAGAGGTAGGCATCGGATTCCGAAGGACCGCATTGTCTTATGCAGTATCGACGCCATCGACTCGAATGTGCCGCTAATGTCCACCAAATTCAGTACAAAGTAAGTGATCTCAACCTCATATTCGATGAACAGGTGATGCAAATCGAGACCCTTTTCATGGGACAGACATTTCATGGCTTTGGCGACACGTCACTCATCAATGGATCCTTTCCTAAGACAGAGTCCAGGAGTGAGACAACGAATTGAGCGACAACTGTGTCATCGGTTTTGTCGATATCGTTCAGACGCTTCCAGATGTTGGAGACAGTGGTCACACAAACGATGAGTTGTGTCCACTCTTTGGTGACACACAAGCCGTTTAGCGACCTCTTGAGTATCACTCGTGCGGTGATGGCTCTGGCGATGGGCAGCACTTCTTTGAGGCCGTGAATGGTTGACACGATGACCACCATTGAGGTCAGAATGAGTGGCACGCATTGGTTCACAACACTGTTAGCCACGGTATGGTCGACGCCATTATCGTCTAATTTGGCGATCAATGACCTCAAGAGGTATTCAATACAGTTGTCGAAGCGGTGGTCGTTGTCGTAGTGGTCGGACAACACTTCCACTGATAGCACACTTCGATAATCGTCTCATAAAAGAGACACAAATTGGGAACCAATGGTCTTAAGGACTGATCGGTGATCGCAGTCTCGCTGATGACACACAAGTAATGGTAAAAGTCTTTGATGTCAAAGATATTGTCCCTCGACTTCACCAGCGATTTGATGATACCGTTGACGGCTTTCCGGAGGTCCACCACTGACTCCGGTTTGTGAATGAATTGGTGGAGCAGTTCACTGAACGCTTTACTCTTGTCGACTGCGGCATCGGTGGTAAGCGTGAGATAATAGCCATTAGTGTCACCAATGGATCCAATGAATGGTGGCTTACCTTTGGGGGCGTCTGTGGGCTCGACGGCCATCACCTCCTCGTGAGCGGCGCCGGTGGTGGCAGTGGTAGTGGTAGTGGTGGACACCATCTGGTCTGATATATCCATATTTGTGGTCATGTCTTGGTGTGGAAGTGTTGGACTGTTTGTGATAACGTGTGACACAAACACAACAACCAAACAGTGACTCAAATATAGCGCTCTTATGGCAGTGAATGCAATACTAGTGAACAGTTTGTATGCGAGTGTTGCGAACGATTTGCATTGCGTTCGCACTGTTTGTGTCAATAAGAGTTGAGTGCATGTCATGAATGAAGCAATGCTTGTGTGATCTATGAGTTGCCATCTGTTTGTGTACAGTATTAGTTGAAAAACAAGTTTAAAAGTTTTAAACTAATTAATTAATACTTTTTTATTTTTTAAAATAAACTATATTTTATTAGTGATGTTAACCAAACTAAAAGTTAAATGACCCTGCTCTCAGTCGTATATGAAATACATTTATTGATATAACATTTACATTAATATATTAAATTGTATTTAATTATTATAATATATATATAAATATCGTCAAAATACTGGTAAGTCGTTGTGTTAAATTGAATATAGGTTAGAATTGAGCTAGATTAAAACAAAATATTTTGCAACTATTGATTTGTGGCACGATAACGTGGATATGCCAACTTTTAGTCAAAATTCAGAGGAACGGTAGTTTTTGAAAATCTTAAACTACTTAAAAATGATTAAATATTTCTAAGTTTTGATTTTTGGATTTGATTATTCATTTCAGACACTAATTATTAGTTTAGTTTAATGTTTAGCCAATTATTTATTATTTAATATTTATTTGATCAATCGATCACTCGTTTTCATTGAATTATTTGACTGAAAGTGACGTTTAAATAGTTTTTAATTATGAAGTCATCGGAAAGGGATTGACAGACAAAATGATACCAGAAATAGAGGTGGAGTTAGAAGAGGGCTACAAAAGGGCGACGAAATGTATGTCTCGTTCGGGCCTTATGTCTAAAGTTTGAGATCGAGATTACGAGTAGTTTTTGTGCCATAAGTTGTTGCGATCGGCAGCTCGAGAAACACAAGTTTCGAGAGTTTGTCCTTAAATTGAATTGTATTTGCAATCGCTTCCGAATTATTTAACTTTTGGTTACAATTATTGTCTAACTTTTCACATTTTTTATATAATTATTATCACATTATCTGTAATAACGACTCAATTATTATGTCCCTTGATCATATTTTTTGTAGATCAACTCGCGCAGGTATCGAATTCTGAGTTCTTCATCACTATTTATTAGTTTAAGTGATTGTTTTGCTAAATAAAATTCATTCAGATCCTGTTGTGAGCATAATTGCATTTGAATGAATAGATGATCATGTTCAATCCATGACGAGTAATATTTGACCACATGTGCAGACTTGACATCAAATGAGTGCCGGATATCCATTAAGAAGTCATTCATGTCCTTCATATCTATTATAAATAATTTGACGTGTTTTTAAGTTTAATAAAATATATTTCACATTTAAATGGTGTGGCATTTTACTGTAATCTGGTTAATTATTTCTTACCTATAAACCCGTATATAATATGCATTTTGAATAATGAATATGTTTGTTGAGTCAGTTTATGTCGCACGCCGTATATTTTAACAAAAAATAACTCATGATCGGTAACTTGTTCTCTAATTGTTTCAAACATGGACTCATTTATTGTGTTCGTTTGTAATTCACCTGAAAATTTCAAAATCCGGCAATTAATATTTAATTTAATATACTTTTGTTATTAAAAGTCTAACCGTTAGTTATGTTTTCATTAGAAATCCCGATTATACAATAAGGTTTGCTTTTCATTAGTAATATATAGAAAATGTTACATTTTCCGTCAATTATAGCATCAAAATATAATTTGAATTCATTTTCTCCAATAATGGGTTTATTTGTGATAAATGTCTGCAATTGTGATAAAATGTGCGAACATTCGGGTCTTTGCCTCCAATCTGTTGAACCGGAATACCAAAAACGAGTTTATTAACAAATTGTGATAAATGTCTGCAATTGTGATAAAATGTGCGAACATTCGGGTCTTTGCCTCCAATCTGTTGAACCGTTTTGTGAATACATATTAACACTCATTGACACCAATAAGGCATTCATTTTATCCATTAATTCAACTAAATCTTGACAATATGTTCTTGTAACTTTAATTCTAAAATTAGAAAGACTATTATTTATAATTAATGTATAAAAATGGAGTAATTATTTGATATACTAGGGTTGAACGGAAAGTTTACAAATTTTATTTTTCAAATATTTTGGAAGTGTTACAAGATAATAAATTTTTTATTTGATCACCAGTCAATGTAATTACCGCAAGTCAGTGCTATGGCACGCCAGCGGTCAGGCAGCATACTAATACCAAGTGATGCATGCTTTTGATTAATGTCCCGAATTGTTGCTTCATAATCGCGAATTAGGTCATTCTTGACTCTGGAACTGCTTCCCCTTATTAGGAGCTTTTATACGATATATCCCAATCATATCCGGCGGTGACATATCAGGACTATATGGCGGGTGTTCTAATTCCTCCCAACGATTTTCTTGTAAAAACTCCCTAACTATTCGATGTTTATGGGGTCTAGCATTGTCATGTAAGATAATAGGTTTACCATTTTCTTTCGAGTAACTTCCGGGAGCACTCGAAGTTCAAGAAACTTAAGATAAACACCACTGTCTACGGTTTGTCCATTGGGTAATATCTCGTATGTAAAGACTTGCTTCTTCCAAAGTGCCACGATCATTATGCACTTCCATTGCTGAAACTGCACGCAATTTCTGGGTGCGGCTCTATTGACCTTAAAACAAATTGATCTCAACTTAAATAACTTAATGACCAGTAGGTAAATATACCAGATGACCAGTGTAAAATGTTCCCCTTAACTTTACCTAACGTTACCTATCCTTACAATGGTCAAAAGTCTATTGGTCATTAAGTTATTTAAGTTTAGGTCAATTGGTTTTTAGGTTAATTTGCCAGTTCCCCAATTTCTTTGGTCTGTGATAAGTAGGATAGAAATCCGGTGAGTTTGAAATTTGAATAAATAACAATTTTAAAAATCTTTTGTACTTACGGCTTTTGGCCAGGGAGCAACGATTCGCTACTTTGTCTAGCATCCTCAGGTTCATATGATTTTAACCATGTTTAATCGATTGCAATTATTTTATCAAGAAAACCAGATTCTTTTTGATACCTTGCAAGATGTTTTCCCACAATATTATGTCGTGCTTGTTTTTGTCGTTGTGTGAGTTCATGTGGGATCCACCTTGACTTTAATTTTTTTGCCTTTAATTGGCTTAATATTGTTAATAAACTCGTTTTTGGTATTCCGGTTCCATTCAAAAGGTCGTTTGTTCTCATACCATCACTCTCTAGAAAAGTTGTTTTACTTGTTCTTTCATATCTTGAGTCGTTGTCTCACGTTGTCAACCTGAGCGAGGTAAATCACATATATCTGTGCGGTTTCCACCTTTAAAATCATTATACCAATTATACACCGATTTTTCATTCAAATGTTTGTAGCAAAGCAGTTGCTAGCTGACTGGCAACTACCCTTGGAGGGGTATTCAACAACACACATATCTTTATAAACGCCCTCTGTTCTTTACGTGAAACACTATCGCGAAGTTCTTCCAAATTGGGCAAATCGGGGGCATTGACATTTTTTAATGCCAAAAATAGAAGGATTAATTTAACAAAGTGATAGTCCATTATTACGCAGAAGACAAACAACTGAACATATTTAAACATTTACTTAAAAATATAATTTAATAGATAAGAAGTTATCATAGGGTTCAAAGTTTGTAAAGACTTTCCGTTCAATGTAATACATATCAATATCTATACATATTCAGTGGTCCGTATATACCTAACTTGTAAGCCCAATAATTAGGGACCTTAACTTAACATAATAACTAGGAACATGGTCCGGTATTAACCTCTGAACATGTATATCAATATCCATAAACAAAACATACATACAATCCGTTCTTTATATCGTTTGTATTGAACCCAAAAATTTGAGCCCCAATTAGGGATAGACTGTAGATATCTATCAAATGGTTGTAATCAATTGGATATGAATTTACTTCCGGTGCCATATAGTCAACAGTTCCCACATCTGCCGAATGTTTAGTTTTAGACATACGATACCAATCAGTATTTGGGACTTCTTTAGCCAAACCAAAGTCACATAACTTTATGCGTCCGTCCATTGAAATCAACACATTATCCGGTTTGAGGTCTCTATGAATGATATTCTTTTGATGCAAATATTGCACACATTCTGCGAGTTCACGAAATATATGATAGAATATATAAAACTGAGTAATATTCATTTCTTTAACCAATGATTTCATATTTTCCAAAACATTTGTCAAATTATCGAAACATAACTCCATTTGAATTTTAAGACAATTGTCTTTCTCATCAATCCATGAATAGTAGTATTGAATGACAAACTCTGACCGAAGGTACACAAGACTTTGAGTTTCATTCAAAACATTTTGTTTCTCTTTTTCTGTCAAACCTTTTGAAACAAATAAAAATAATGACTCTATAATTTGATATCAGATATAAAATAAATTAATTACCATTTAGTGGACATTTCTTAATTGCATATGAACGTTTGTCACATTTGTTTTTAACTTTGAACACCTCTCCAAAGCCACCCTCACCAAGCTTATCAGTTACATCAAATGGCTCGTCTAACGTTACATTTTCTAAGAGTGAGAGTTCATATCGTAATGATTATTGTAAAATACTATAATATATATAATTAATACTTCTACGGTATAATTATTTCTATGAATATAATAAATACGAAAAATTGAATTCCTTATTTACCGCATATGTCTGTGTTTTCATTCAATTGGTCTTGGACAGTATTTTGTTGATTATGTGTTGACATTGTATTGAAAGTGATTTGCAATTTAAGTGAAAAGTAATCATCAAATGTTGTATAATTGGTATCAAAGGGTTGTTTACAAGAAATTTCATATATTTGATGACCAGATTTGCCCACAATTACTTTAGTATGCTTGTTATACGAATATATTTGTTTGAGTTCATTGAATACAATATGTGTTAATCTATTCATACATTTGTCCCAAAAATCATAGAAATATATGAATCCATCGTTTGATAGAAAGTAAATAAATATCTCATCTAAGCAAACACTGTGTATATTAAATACATTGGCCAATAGTTGTGGGCGTTTCCAAGTGGTAGACGGTCCATGAGTGTGAGACCCCAGGTCTCTCCATATAAACACCTGTCCATTACTGGTAATGGCAACTGATGTCCATAGACTGCACATAACTTTACTAATTTTATAGTCAGACAATTCAATAGGAATTGGCTTTAAGATGTAACCACTATTGCCACCAATTTGCCCTCGTTCATTACTCCCCCATCCAAATAGCCGTCCATCAGTTGTTAACACAATTGTGTGAAAATAACCACAACTTAATTGTTGAATATTTAATTCATTTGATTGGAAGAATGAAATAGTACCAGGCTTATGATATAAACCCTCACGCGGCTTATGATATAAACCCACACGCGGCTTATGATACCAATATAAACCCCCACGCGGCTTATGATATAAACCCCTCTTGTGACATAAATTAAAGGCTTATGAGATTTTTATGATATAACTTAATACAGTACGTACTTTACTGTCCACACGCCGTCCCAATTGTCCACAATCATTGCCACCAAAACTGAATAACACATTATTATCCGTATTGACAGCCAACACAAAGTCCATTCCATTGATAAACTGATGTATATTTTGATGGCATAATTGTGGCACTTCTACCGGTGTCTCAATGGGTGTGTTGTGTCCTAAGCCGAGCTGACCCCACCTATTAGATCCCAAGCCATACACCATATCATCAAACGTAACAAACAGTATGTTTTGTCCTTCAAAGTCATCGAAAACATAAAATAATTTAATTTCTTGTTTTAAATCTTCGGGTATTTGATCACAAATTTTATAATTATTTATAACGGAAGCCATAATAATAAGAAATATGAAACAATTATTAATGTGATTTATTCACAAAATTATTGATGTATTGACTTAATGCAATAAACTAGTTTTTATTATTATAAAATTGATTAAAACAAAAAAATTTCAATTATAAAATTAGTTTTAAAAAATTAAGATATAATATATATTTACAGAATAAATAGATAATAGATAATAGATAGTACTCAAATATGTTATTTAAAACCAGAATTATGAATACAGAAATATAAGCAATAATTATTTGATAAAATGGTGAAATAGTTATACTTTAATTGACTAACGTATGTATATATCAACTCTATTATAGTGTAAATACTATCACATAAAACACATTCATAACTGTATTATTGAGACAAACAATTGACTGATTATTGCTAAGCATTTTCCAATTATGTGAATATTTTTTGACTAAAAGTCAATTTACTCAACTGTTATATTGCATATATTTGATTACGGATCATTTAGTGACAATTATAAATTATTATGGTCAAATTACAGTAGTAGTTAAAAATTGTATTCATTTAAACATTAAAATTTAATTTTTGAATAAAGTTTCTAATTTGTATATTTACTAGAAATTTTTATATTTATTGATAAGTAATTTTGAATGTATAAAATTTAATACATTAAATAAGGGGTATTCATTTACAAACCAAGGATTTCATATTAAAAATTAAGGTATTAATAGTTAGAATATTCTGGTGATGAGTCAACCAACACACGTGCAGAACGTCAGTAGAGTTCGCGAAACCCTATCAATGGATCCCAAGATTAGTACTAATCATGGATTCGCTCAACAAATGGATTCATCGATGGCTCACTTGCTCTCCAACCGGATCTGATAGCCGACGGTCTGTCCGATGACTTCCATGCGCTCGTGGCTGACCCGTGAGGCCACGGAGTGGGCGTAGAGACTGCGGGGTTCGGCGCATATC
>CAJPVJ010002370.1:0-13279 GCA_905397405.1 Oppiella nova
GATCTAATCTCAATCTGAATGGATGTGTTGAATGTGACGCCAGTCTAATGGACGGCCGTTCCCTCGATTGGGGGGCTGTCGGCGCTCTTCAGGGCATTAAGAATCCCATAAAAGCTGCCGAATGTGTACTCACGAGTCAGACCAGACAACAGCCCTGCGGTCTCATTGCACCCAACCTTCTGGTGGGAGAGGGGGCCCGGGATTACGCCCTCAGCAATGGGTGTGTCGGGTGTGTGGCGTCTGATCTAATGACCGGTAATTTGGGAGTATTTGGTGTCAAGTGTTTTGATCGTAAAAATTATTTCTTAAGAGAGATCTAAACAAACGTATTGTAAATATAAACGACTTCTGGAGTCCGAAGTAAACGACAAAAGCGATGGGTTTTCAGTGAAACAAAGACGTTTGGATACAGTGGGCGCCATATGTGTGGACTGGGAGGGCAATGTGGCTGCCGGTGCGTCCAGTGGCGGCATTCATCTGAAGCCTTCTGGGAGAATAGGACAGGTATGGCATTGAATCTGTATTAGCGGTCATTGTTTTTATTGATTTATTTGCTACGAAGGCAGCGTTGATGGGATGTGGCGTATGGGCGCAGAAGTGTATGGCAATCGCGACTACCGGTGCGGGCGAGTACTTAACCAAAACAATGTTCGCCAAAGAGTGCGCCAATCAGTTGCTCGACACAAGCGATGCAAACAATTTGAATGCTTTGAGCAAAGCGTTCAAAGAGGGCTTTATTGGTGAGTGTGTGGTCTCTGTAGGCAATGCCTATTGATATGGTTTGCACCCATTGTACAGATTCACCATTACTTGAGAATATTGCTGCAGAGGACAGACTGGCCGGTGTACTGGCCCTCTATCACGACAAGGACTCGGCTCACACAGAGTTGCTGTGGGGACACAGCACTCACTCCATGTGCTGCGGATATATGAGTTCCAGTCATTCAAAGCCCAAAGCATTCGTATCTCAACTGCCGGTCGGCTCTAAACCCGGACTTCATTTCAAAGTCGAAGCAATCAATGAGTAGTTTAATTAGAAATTGTTTTTTAATAAATTTATTTATTTGAAAATCATTTGTAAAGCATACTGTATTTAAAGTCATTTATTAAAATTTAATAATAAAAGTCAATCCATTTATATACAGTACCGTATATATTTTATAATACCGTACATATTAGGGTACATGAGAACTTATGATACGTAACATTAATTAATGTCTTACAGAGTTTACCCAAGATTTTTAAAAAAAATATTTATACTTATGTGTAAACTTTTACTGTTAACTTTTCCAGGTTAATATTAATTTGTGACCAAGTTTATTCGAAAGTTGTCGGTTCAGTACTTTCACACCTCGCAAATCAATACTATTACCGTAATTTATATGATTTATATGTCATTTATATTAAAAACAATTAATTTATATACGAAAATAAATATAAAAGTAAGTGAATAGTTATCGAAATTTTATTTTAGTCAACATTTAATAAAGAAAATATTTTGAGCATCACTTAAATGTTAAGTCACGCAGAATTCGCACAAATAGCTGCAAACTATTTAAAGTTAATTATTTGTAATAACTTTTGTTAAGATTTAGTTTTAAATATAGGAAATAATCCTTTAATAAGTGTCAGTAATCTCATCATGACTTAGGATATTACAAGCATTTCACTCATATTTCCTATAAATAATTGAAAGTTTTTGACAATTTCTGTATAAATGCTAAATCAACTCAAATATAATGAACTCTTTTAACAGTAATTTTTTATTTCTTTGTACAAATATAGTGTTAATCATTTGTTTTTCATTAATTGAAGTAACATTTGAACAAAAAATAACATCAGTTCAATGGCCTAAACCAATAGATGCAGACCTGGACACCGATAATGATAATATCCAGGGTATGGGTGGCAAAGATTATCCCATTTACAGCTCAGTTCCTAAAACCTCTTTTACATGCAATGGAAAAATCAATGGTTTGTATAAATAATTTGTTGCGAATATGATATTTAAAAATTAATTTAATTAAAGGCTTTTATGCGGATATGGAGGCCGAGTGTCAGTCCTTCCACTTGTGTCTCAACACTCACAAGACATCATTCCTATGCGGCAACGGAACCGTATTTAATCAGAGACTCTTCACCTGCAACTGGTGGTAAGCAATTGATCCCATTTGCCATCATTTCCACTGTCATTCATATGTTCACTGAATTACTAGGTTTAACACGACGTGTAAGGAATCGTCGAAATATTATTCATTAAACTCTGATTTATATAAACCAAAAGAGAGAACCACTGAACGTCCCAAAGAAGTTTCGATCGGTTTTGTTGACCACAAGAATATCAATTCCGATAGACTTGTGGATAGACCTAAGTTTGTAAGTCGTTTGCCACCAATAGTCCCCTCTTTGCCCATTAAAAGTGCAGATGAAGTGATTGGTGAGATAAATAGACATCAAGGCTTTGGTGGTGTGCAACACAACCCACATAATGGTCAGAATGTGAGGCAATTAGTGAGTGATAATTATAATGGAGATTCGGATCAGACTGAAGAGGTTGATGAACAACAAGATTATGAAAATTAGTTTATTTGCATTTGCAATGCATTTTATAATTATTTTATAAAATATTTACATTTTATATGATCTATTAATACAGTTTTAATTAATTTGTAAATCTATAGATAATTACTTTATAAATTATACAGTATATTATTTAGTAAAATTTTTTTATAATATAAAATAATACAGTACAATATACTTATTAAATACAATCCTTTAGAATAAAAATAAACTAAATACTTTATTTTAATTATAATTTGTTAACAATTATAAATAAATCACTAGTTTGTTTTATCATAGTTAAATTTAATCACCCATTAATATAAAATGATTTCTAAAAATATACATAGATTTAAAATGAATAAAACAATTTTATGACTTATTTGGGATATGAAAATTGATAAAAATAAAATTAATTAATACTAGACTTAAAGTAGAGTTGATTTAAATATAACGCCAAATAAGTATTAATGAACTCAATATTACCTGTAATTTACACAAACATTTTTAAGGATAAAAACTCAATCAAATTTAAATAATTTATATTTTGTTTATGTTTTATAAATATTTCTTTTGGTCGATGACTGAATCATTAGATCATTAAACACACGATAGAAACAATTTTTTAATAGAAATTTTTTATAAATTATTACTTTCATTCCTAAAAACAATATTTAATTCATTATTCGTTTTAATAATTGATTATTAAGGAGAGAGAGAAAGAGAGAGAGAGAGAGAGAGATGTAATAAACAATTTGTATTATTTCCTAATTTATGAGTTTTAAAACAATAAATTAAAATTCTTGTAGAAATTAATTAAATAATAAGTGTCTGTGTTTTCAATAACTTTGATACCAATCCAACAAAACTATTCATTTGTGTATTCACTATGAATAGGGAGATAAGGATTTTCATATCAATTATCCAATTATGATGTGATTAATGCCATTATATATGCAGAAGATTTTGCCCGGCGAAGGATTTTTGGATAAAATAAATGCAATTTTATTTTAAGTGCAATTAAATTACTAATTAAAGTCGAAACATAATTACAATGTTAAACAAGAAAATAAAACAAAATTACAATAAAACAAAATCTAAAACCAAATTAAATTTTTTCGCATTTTATTTAATAAGCAGTTAAACTAAATTCCAGTGAAAAGCGAGATTTTAAAGTCATTTTTAAAGTGTATGGCAAACATACACTATAAAAAAAATTTAAAACTATATAATCAGCCAAAAATGTTTTTACAAATTGAATTTTTAAATATTTATTATTATATTTGTATGAAAACAGTGTCTTAATAATTTTCCAAGACTTTATATTACATTCGCATTATAATATGAATAATAAGTTATGGCCATTAAAAAGGGAATAATAATTATTGTATATTTCGATCCAAAACAACACTTTTTTAATCTTTAAATTCAGGTTTAAATGAAACAAAAAACGTGAGAGACGTTTGAATTACAATATTGTAATATCCATTTCAATGTGTGATAAATAGATTTTTTCAGTAGAAAAAACATTTTCACATTTGATTTATAGTTTATTTAAAATATAAAACATTATTCTTTGAAAAATAATATAATTATTTTTATTGCTATCCATTGACGCGGCTATGAATTTTGAAAAATCATTTTTTGAGTACAATTTACAAGAATTAAATTCCAAACAAAAGGGAATAAAAGGACATTAAAATGCTTATAAGAATTCATGTGATACCCTATGAAAGGAAAAAATAATTGGCTATAAAATGCTTACGAATATAATGTTCATAACTTTAATGAGTAATGATTTTATGCATTGATTCACATTCACAATATGTTAGGCAAACAAACGGAAAACAAATAAATGAAATGCATTATTACTAGTTATAGGAAAACAATAATTATTATATAACTCTTGAAAAATATGATATTATTTCAGCTCTAAAATTGTTTATTAAAAAACATTATTTCTTATTATTATTGTTGTTATTATCATTGAGTTTATCGTCTTTTTCTGGCAGTTTATACAAGTCTTGGTTGAGAGCGTAAAATCGCGGGGCATTCGCACAACTGACCTGTAATTACAAAATACGAGAAAAATATTTATTAAAAAAACAAATAAACAAAAAGAAATTTTTAAATTAATTTTTCCACCGACAAACATATTGATTATTATATAAGTTATAAATTGCTTTTTGGTCTAACATTAGGCATAAATCCTTGAAAAAGTAAACGATAAGAATTTGTTTGTGAAGCTAATGATCGTAAGTCAACAAATATATGAAATAGTCTGTATATGAGTGGATATACAGGTGCTGTTGAGCGCCTACCTCATACCACCACTGGCACGAAAACTTTTCCTGATTCCAAATGGTTCCGTTGGGACACAGGAACGAGTCCTGAACGCCACCGAATTGGCACAAATGGACCACTTGACAGGCCGCCTCCGTGTCCGCGTAGTAACCTATGGGTCACACCATTATACCATTTGCTCTCAATATGGGGTTTACATCAATATATTTATGTCTTGTTTACCGCTGAGTGGCTGACGAGCGCACGAGAATGAAGTCTTTGGGATAGTCTCGAGGGTCGGGTAGTCTCTACCGGCTTCCCCGGGAATTCCGTCGGCATCTGAATCATTATTTTTAGCACATTTTTAAAAATTACTTATTATAGTAGAAACTTAACATTAAAGACAATGACATACCGGTGTCGGTTGGAAGTGCGGCCAGACCTAAATTGGCGGGTCTTGAGTTTTGGGGACTGGGCTGTTGTTGCGGCGCCGGTGTAGTCCTGGGAATGGCATAGTTTCGTGGGGCGGGTGTAGTGGCCGGCACTCTCCTTCTCGTATTGTCGGGAACTCTCACGTTATTATAGCTGACAGGAACGGGACGGATCTCAGGCTGTCTTTCTAATGGTTGACGGCGTTCCTCCGGTTGGTTATTGAGTTGATTTGGTTGCGGCACGTATTCAACGCCTGCCTGTAGTTCTGGTGCAAACTGTTGCGGTTGTGGTCTAAGGTATGGCAGGGACTGGAGTTGCGGTGCGACCTGTGCTCTCGTCTCGGGTCTAAGCATTTGCGAGATCTGGAGCTGTAAAAGTCTCTCCCTTTCCACCCGTTCCCTGTGCTCCCTCTCCCGCAAAGCTCTCTCTTGTTGTGCGTTTTGTTGCTGGAGTTGAGCCCTCTGTGCGGCCAATCGCTCGTTCAAAGTGTTTTGGTCGACAGCCGGTGCCCTAACTGCGGGCGCCTGTGGTTGGGGTGCTCTGCCAGCGCCCTGTTGTTGCTGTTGTCGCTGTCGGAGGAACGCCTGAACCCTTCGGTTGTGCTCCTCAATGGCTCGCAAATCGTCTTCAGTGAGACTGTCCTTGTTATTGATGTTAAGAGTGGGTAATCCTGAGGAAGTGGCGCCCAACTGAACACTGGGTCCGGGTCTGAACTGTTGGGGCTGTGGCTGAGGGAGAGGTTGTGACTGTGGCTGTGGTTGGGACTGAGGGTTAAACCGCGGACTTTGCGCTAATGTTTGAAGGGCTGCATTGGGACGGAATGGGTTGGGCTGTGACTGAGATCTTACAAAGTTCTGGAGTAACTCGAAGCTGGAGTCCTGTTGTGGGGCCGGTGCCGCAGCGGGTGCTGCCTGTGCTCGGGGGACAATAGTCCTGAGGACGGGATTTAAATGCGCCGTTTGATGGGGCTGTAGGGGTGGAAAGTTTTGTGGCGCCGGTTGTGACACTGGAACAGCTGTCTGCGGTTGTGCCTGATATTGGACTTGAGGGGCTGGAAGTGGTGCGGGCTGTAGCTGCTGGGGTTGAATCTGGTTGAGCTCCTGTCTCAGCAACGCCTGCCGATTTTCCTGCGGAGGCGCTCTGACCACGAATTGTCTTGGATTCTGTGCCGCACCACTCAGTCGACTCCGTCGCGGCTGCTCCTCAAACGGGTCCTGACGTCGGGAAATGGATGGCTGAGGTTCTTGCGGTTGAGGTGCGGGTAGGGGTCGGGCGGGCACCGGGTTTTTGGGCAGTTGTGACGGCGGGACGAACTTAAACTGCGATAAATCGCCGAACAGTTCAGAACTCGGGCCGCGGTTCTCGTCCTGTACTTCGAAAATGTATGTGAATTGGGATGACGTGAGAGTGAGAGCACTCAAGAGCGCCGTTATTGCACACAAGACTCTCATTGTGTGTACTTCTTGTGGACGACTAAGCGATGATTCAATGAAATAAAAAGAAAAAAGTTTTTAAAGAATGCGATCAACGCTTATACGAAAGCATTTGTCGCAACACTTACTCGGAAGTCAAGGAATGAGAAACTTTTTAAACAACTTTTTATTAATTATTATTAATAATCACTGGTTTAAGAGTCACTCGAATCACTCGAATAGGAAGTCTTTATTCATAGAAACACAACGAAAGATCAAAAAACTGTATTCTCACTGAATATCCAAAGGGATCGATATCTGAGCGACAAATCAAATCGGAATCAAAATCGAGTTTTTCCTGTCGATCGATAATCTCTAATATATTTACGGATTTATACGAATCTATTAATAAATATATATTTTTTAATTTCTTAATCACTTCTTGAGGGCTAACGCCGTGATTAGTAGCGAGAACTGGAGAAAAGTTTTACTATAAAAATATGTTCTCTTTTTTGTTGGTTTTGTTTTCTCCGAGTATTAAAACACTATTCGATATAACGGAGAGAAAACTTCTCTCTGTATTATGTTTTGGGCCATAAAATAGAAGTGGATTTTTCCTGGTTCTGGCAAATGTAGTTATAGTGTTATATATGTCGACCCACCCTCGGCCTGACCCATCCCTTAAGGCATTGCAGCACTCAATTCGCTGGCTATCCATCCTTCAAGGTTTATATAATGCAAAAAAGCTCTGTATTTATATTAGTATCAGAAATACTTTTCATATTAAGAGATGTTTACACTTCTTATTCGACTAAATAGTCTGTCAAAGTCCTCCTTCAGAGTCTCTGATCTCCCTTTCCATCGCTGTTTTACGGCTTTCCTATTAAATAGTCACTTCTCTTCGACTTCTCATTTATTGAGAACTCATTTCTTCGCAGAATTTTCTTCTTTCTTTTAAATGTCTTATATTTGCTTTAAATATTTGAAACGAAAATCTTATTTATAAATTTTAAGACCGTTTAGTGGTAAGTGGTGTCTGTGCTCTCGTTGCAAATAGGGTCAGCCGTTTGCTTTCGGTGCACAATATATTTTTGTTTGGCAGCAAAACTCGTATTTCAGAAGCAATCAAAAGATGTAATCGATTTGTAATTTGCAATAAATAACACAATTATTCCCAAAGAATAGGAATATGAGAGTGAAGTGAAGTCTATTCAGACGGCAGTTTGGCAGCAAAACTCGTATTTCAGAAGCAATCAAAAGATGTAATCGATTTGTAATTTGCAATAAATAACACAATTATTCCCAAAGAATAGGAATATGAGAGTGAAGTGAAGTCTATTCAGACGGCACTTCACTATCCATTCACACCATTAGAAAACTTTTATTACACATTCACTTCTCATAAAGTGTTTGACATTAAATTGAGGTCAATGTGGAAATCCTTACGAGACTTTTAGTGTGTGTTTGTGTTGAGAGTCCGTGTGTTGTATTATATGATTGTATTCAAAGTGAGAGAGAATTAAAGTAAAAGTAAGAAAACTATTTTATTTTCTCTGCATTACTCTCACCGTTATATTTGAAAATCTTTTTCTCTAATTCTAACCTTGAATTAGGAAACAAAAAACTTTTTCGTTTGTGTTTTCATATAAATTTGTTTTTTGTTAATTAAATAAATTAAAAGTGCGACCGTTTTGTGAGCCGAGAGATACACTGCCAGCGCATACATACTGTGGAGAAACCGAAAACAAATTTTCGTATTAAGAATAATAGCTTATAATAAGTCATTATTTTTCACCAAAAACTTTCTCTTTTGAAACATACAATTGTTTTATACAAAAGAATAATAAAATAAAATTTCGCTTTTCTTTTTGATAATAACATTTTTATACTATATTTATAATGAAAACAATAAATATATTTTCACTTAACGTTATAATTTTCCTAATATTAATAATAATAACAATAAAATATACGGTAATTGGAAACACCTTAAGGACAGGCACTAAGTTATACAGTTATGGAGCAACTAAAACACATTTTCCATTCATTTAGTTATTAAAGCCAAAGGAAATGGAATTTAAATATTATTTATGACTATTAGAGCCCAAAAAAGTGGTTTAATTCAAAAAGGGATTAATGTATTCATACGGCGCTCAGACCTCTTAAGTGATTTTCAATGGGTATTTGAATACATCTAATCTGATTTGAATAATGTTGAAAGTGGGCTCCAATTGCACTCATATTTTGTGCATATTTTTTTTTGAATGACTGACAATAAGTGTTTTGTGAGTGAATTGATTATATCTATTGAAGACATTATGTAAAGCGAGTGTTAGAGGAGTGAGTGGTTAAGGAGTGAGTGGATATGTCGGGCGTAGACTAGAAATTAAAAAAATTGCAAAACAATTATTATTTGTTATACAGAATCATAATCTAAATTATGGTCAAAAAGTATGGCTTACATGTAGTGTCTATAATAATGAATCAATCACTACATGAAAAGTAAAAGTCAATGAGAGTTGGAGTTAGGGTTCACATTAGAAATTAGTTTTGGGAGAAAAAGGAGATTTAAATTTCAAATAATATTCAAATTCTATGTCAAACGCATAAAAAGTTTTAAAGCCTTAATTGTAATGAATATAAAAGAAAATTGTGATAAATATATGATGGGCTCATAAATGCATGTTTTCTCATTTCATTTGATTGAATAGTAATTAAAAAAGTGATACAAATTTTTTTCGTTTAAGTTCAACACAAACATAGAGAGAATGGGAATAAAAAAATTTATTCATTAAGTGATTGCAACACAAGAATGAGAAGTAAAACACCGGAGAGTTGGAAACAAATGAGAAAAACATTTTTCTGATTATATTATAATTTAAACTAATTTCTCAAAACATGAAATTAATGCTCGACTCGAACTTATGGGGAGAGAGAGAGAGAGAAGAGAGAGAGAGAGAGAGAGAGGGAGAGAGAGGGAGAGAGAGAGAGAGAGATTGTTGAAAGAAACCTGAATTCGTAGGTATTTGTTATGAATTGGTATGAAAAATGAACCAAAACTTGAGTGTATTGTCACAAATGATTGCTCTAAATGTCTAAACAAATACATGTCTTATGTATTGATATAAGCATAAGACATAAGACCATAAGAAAAGGCATAATATTTTGGACATATATTTAGCTTCACGTCTCTGTTCTAATTACGTGACCCAACGCTTACATAATAAATAAATATATCGTAAGCTTATCTCAAATATTTATTTGTAACGCATTTCATAAGAAAATAAACTGAATTCATAATAAACAAGAATATATTTAAAAGTATAAAATGTTGTTTTACGTGTTTTCTGTAAGTTAAGCATTTCTTATGGGTTTCGAAAGCAAATAATATTGTTATATAAAAACTATTCAAACAAAACAATTCAATTCATTGTCATTCAGAGAAACGGCTTTTTTATTACTAACGCCAAACGGTTTAAGGCTTTTTTCACTCACTTTGTTGTGGTTATAGAAAGTAAAGAAAACTAATAAATAAATTACAGACAAAAAACTTACTTAAGATTTATTATTTTAGTTCTCTCTCTCTCTCTCTCTCTCTCTCTCTCTCTCTCTCGAAAATTAAATTAGATTTTTAATGTTATATAACAGCGAAAAATGGTTTCATTTTTATTACATTTGCATTTGATTTCCAGTTAAAACAAAACACTTTGTATGATTTCACTGTAATTGCAAAATAATGTTAAGGAAATTATTCCGAATTCCTATTTTAAATAATTGTTATATTATTCAGCATTTTCTCAAAACTGCTATTAATTATTCAGAGATAATAATCTAAATTAAATTATCGATTATTATGATAACTAAAAGTTTTAAGGGTTTGAAATAAATTTNCACCGGTATCACCGTTTTCGGCGGCATTTTGTTGCTGTCGTCGCGTGAATATATCGCTGAACATGTCTTCGGCGGACTTCTTGTTGGACCACCACTTGCCTGATGCCAAATAATCCGTCTCTTTGCTATAGTCGTCACTCCTGAGGAGGTCTTTGAGTTCTTCAATGAGGTTAACCATAACGAAGGCGTCCATTGGTCGCAATGGCGGCGCATACTCGCCATCCAAAGCGTCTTTAATACAGCCATAGATTTGCTTGAAATCTGGGATCAAGTCTGGATTCACTTCCGATTTGATCTCACTTTTAGGCTCTTTGTCCTCAATTTTAATATCGCCGAAGATATCGATCAAAATGGCGGATATGTCGTCCTTTTTGGAGGCGTTAGGAATGGACTGATGGATCAATTCAAACCACTTCTCGATCGGCTGTTTGTTTGAAGTGGAGTTCGAGCCGCCATTCATGGCCTCATCGCTCCGGCGGTTCAGTTCCTGTGCTTTACGACTGTAGGTATCAATGAATGCACTGAAGTGTGAAAAACAAATAGTAATTGAGTTTTAATTATAATTTTAATTAAATTCGCTTTAAATGCAAATAATAAGTGATAACGAAAGAGACGAAACAAAAGCAAAAAATCAATTTCTCATAGCATTGAACGTTGTGTTAAAAAACAAAAACTTATTTATTAAATAACTTCTGAATGAATAGACAACAAAATATTTAATAAAACAAAAAGTAACTAAACTGTATTATACGTCAAATTGATTTCTTATTACGAGTTTTGTAATCAATTTAATGATATAAATAAGCAATTAATCAAAAAAGTGAATGAAAGACACTTCTAATGTAAACTAATATTTAGGAGTAAATGAAAAATAAGGCAAAATGTAAATCAATTCAAGAAAATCATATATTAATAAAAAGTAATAAATAATAAAATCGGGAAAAATTAAAACAAAAAACAATTAATTGAGTGATCGATAGGTGTTTGAGTGGATTAATGGGTTAATAATTACTTGATTTCAGTGATCGTACGGTTGGGTAAGACCTCGAGTAGGAGCTCCTCATTCTTGAGACAACTCAAGCCCTTTGACTGAAGACATTCGTAAAACGCCTTCTTCTCTCTAATCGTAAAAAACAAAAATTTAAATCAATTTTCAAATCAAATCGCAAACCAATCGGTGGTCCGAAAGGCGTCGGTATCCTAACCGTTGAGTGAATGACTTCGTGTCCGTACGGTTTGAGCCGCGCTTCCGGCGACCGACCGACGGCTGACTCGTCGTCACCACTGATGATGGTTTCGACGTCTTTGATGTGACAGTGGATCCGATGGTAGACTCGGCCGTTGTCTTGGGTTTGTTGGGCGGTCGGCCGCGCCTTTTGACAGCCTTTTCGGGCTCTTCTTCGGTGGCCCCACTCTTGCGCTTTCGACCCCTTTTGGACGTCTTGGTTGGGGTCACGTGTGGGCTGTCATGGCGTTCGTCCTCCACATCTGTGTCAGCCTTAACCACAGTTGTTGTCTTCGGAGTTGTTTTGGTCACCTCTTTCTTCTTCAGGCGTTTGGTCCCAGTCTTCGGCGCTGCCTTCGTCACGACCTCTGCATTGTCGGCACTTTTGCCACTTCTGGTAACTCTAGCCATTGTAGTGGCGATGACAGTTGGGATCAATTGGTGTGACAATCAGTTGGTCACAAAAAATGGGCACAAAATGTGACAAAAAGTGTGAAATGTTTTGAGTTTTGGTTTTTCACACAAAACTTGTGTTTCGATTGGTTTTCGCAAAATGTGTTGAGTTTTGCATTCAATGCAAACACAGAGACATCTGTTGAGCCATACGTTTGCTCACAACATATGACACAATCAGTGGTTGTTATCATCACTCATACCACGAGTGGATCCGATTGTTACCACCATTTGTGCTCATATTGTGAAGACATCGATGAAGACAGTGATGAGTGTGACGACAAGAGCACCGGAACCGCATTCCGCCAAAGATAAGGACACTTTCGCCTACAAGACAGTCGCCCACAGACTGCCCGTCATATTAACCAAAGCCATTGACACGACATGTCGTCGCCTCAAGAGTTTGGTCGAGTCGGGGGTCGTGTCGAGTGACCACCGATTAGACGCCGAACAGGAGATGAAGGACTCGATCGGACGGATGGCTAAACTCCGCAACGAATTGCAAACGGATAAGCCGTTCGTGGAGTTGGTGTCGGTGTCCACCGCACCGGACGTCCACATATGGAACCGATGTCTTAGTGATCATATGAGTGAGTTTGGGTGCGAACCCAAATGGTTCACCACTTCATGGCTGTACGCCGAGTGTTATCTCTACCGACGAGTGCGGGAAGCGTTTCAATTAACACAATATATCAACACATTTGATCCGTTCAGCGAATCCAAAGAGGAAGCGCTTAAGTCGTCCATCGATGCCATCGAAGTGTTGACAGAGTTTATGAGGACATCGTTTGCGACCAAAGACACGGACATTGAGACAGAGTTCACGCGATTCATAGAGTTGTCTCTTTGGGGCAACAAATGTGATCTCTCGCTGTCCGCCGGCTCTCAGACCAATGCGTTCGCGAATCCCACGCAAGACTTGATCCAAATGAGAGACTTTATTATTGATAATCACACGAAACAGTTGTGGCATTTTGTGGACACTTATCGCTCGTCCAGCGATGGTCTGCAACTGAGTCTAGTG
>CAJPVJ010002371.1:2688-13278 GCA_905397405.1 Oppiella nova
ACTGTCACGACTGACTTTGGAGTTGAAAATCACTTTTTGTTTGTCTCAGACTCTCAATCGCCAAAACAAATACACAATACACGGCTCACCGAGTTCTGGGAGGCATACATAATGGTCAGGTGTATATGTGTGTGGGATACACACCAAACCCTTTTTTAAAGTGCAACCTTTATTTTTTTGTGCGAGAGATTTGTTATAAAAACTTGAGTCCATAAATAAGTTCACGGATTATGCGATAGATAAGCGAATTTTAGAGCAAACTATGCATTCGTTTGTATATTTGTATAGCAATTGAATGCAATTATTTGTATGACTAGAGTCGAGAGAATTGCTGGCAATAAGGCACCGGTGGGTGTATTTCCACTGCCAGTTCTTTTCCCTATTAATAGTCGATGCATACATACAGTTCCCCTCTACAGACAAACTTGTAGTATAGCTGTACTCTAAACGCTTGTCATTGTTTATTACGAGGCCTAACCTAACAGTGCGATTGCACTTCAGTTGCATCATCTCTGGCAAGGCTTGTGGACAGGGATGGGAAGGGGGTCTACAGTGCCTTTTATTTAGGGTAGGGCTACACACAGTTCACTAACCATATGCACACATCATTTTTTACTACTAGTCCTTTCGCATGAGTTAAAAATAAATATGAAAACTTTTTTATTAGAGTTATTTTTGGTTTGAATCGGTGTTTGGTTTATGAAGTTTTTGGCGGCAGAGCTGGTACTCCCTGTGCCCTCACGTCGGCGTTAAATACCATTGATATGCAGTGCATGTGTTGTACACATAAAAGTATGGAAACACTCTGACATTGAATGTAATGATTGGCACTTTTCAATAGCAATGGACTTATAATTTTTGGGTACAATATATTATTTCAAAGTCATAGTCAAAGCCATGGTTTGAGTCGATTCTTGACTTTTTTGGCACATGGATTCTGTATATAGAGAATCGCTGTGTGTGTTGTATGCAATTTGCATTCGCATGGGATTTTAAATGTACCCGAACAAATGGAAAAATTAATTATTCAAGTTGTTGTGTATAACTGGGACTCATAATTGCATTTTAAAGTAAGAGATCAAATGGTTTTTGTGTCGACAAAATCGATTGCTTTTGTGTGTTGTCGGACACTGGCATTGAAAGTATGAATTAAACTCTTATGAAATTCAATGATCGCATTGATTATAGATTTGTGCACCAAATGTGAAAAAATAGTTTGCGATAAACGCCTGGGAATTAACTCAAAGTCACACATGATTTACATTTCACTTTCTACATCCAATTTTAATTGATAAATAATTATTAGATATAAATATTAATACGAAACCTAAAACTTTTTTATACTCAATATTACTGGAGAGATAAGGAAAGTGTGTGTTTTTTGCAAACAAATTAAATGATCAAAAAATGCACATTTAATTGATATCTAATGTTTTGCTGGAAAACGAGTACATCTGTTAATATCGAAAGATTTATTGTGAGAATTTCGGTCAACACGAGACTATTAGGGGGTTATAAGTTAGGCGGTTAAGGGGGCTGCTATCAAATGTGCAGGTGTTTTGCTTGATCCTATTTCTGTACACTAATAGAATGCACTTAAAAAACAATTTTCGCTATTTTTGAAATAATTATAACTCATTTGTATGTCTTTGTGGTGAACTCAGGAGAGAGAGAGAGAATACATGTCCCGTGAATGACAGGCAGGTGTATACCGGTGCTTATAGTGTACTGTACACAATGCAAAATTAATATTGCCGTATTAAAGCCATTGTTTGCTTTTTACTATTGGTTTTTGATCTCAACAAACACACAGAGTATGAGATATGATATGAATATACGGCAAAAATATTTTTTAGCAACGATATTATGCCATTCATTGTGTAATATAGCGTATATACTTTACTATAGGTATAGTATGTTAGTTATAAATGCAATGAAGCAATCAATGTGTTATCATAGAAACAAACGTGTATTTCATATATCGTATACTCTATGTGTGTATCTAATGATTGCAACTTTAAGGCGAACCGTACACTGAAATCAAGTGCCTTTGTATAAATATCCAGGGTTAAACTGGTTGCACAATATATACTTATCTACTATGCCTTTAAACCTTTTTTCCACTCGTAATACAGAGTGTAATGAAATAGCAAAGAAAAAGCGCGCAAAATATTTTACAACTATTTTGTCTATACGTCTCTTTTTCTATCTCCCTTTCCCTCCCATTCCCATCCAGTTTTTTGGCGCTTAAAGTGCAGCACATAGACTGGTCTTACCAGCTCTTGAGCGCCAGTATGTATGTAATTCAAGGCCATAAATAGTACTCACACTCTCTACTACTCATGAGTGGTGGTGATGTTGAAGTGCCAGTGCTGTAGGACATGGATCTCTCTTTCTTCTCTCACTACATATCCCTGCAAACCATTTGCTCCCTCTCTCTCTCCCTCTCTCTCTCTCCCGCTCTTAATGTCTGTCTTACAGTGAAGTCTAGCAAACACTTCACTCTTATTCCATGTATTACTCGCCCGTCTGTGCCATGCATTCAATAGCAACAGAAAAAATAATTTAAGAAAAAAGGGGTCAGAATTTCACACAAAGAATAGAAGAGGAAAAAGAAGTTTATCGGTGAGAGGAAGTCCTTCACAGAGTGAGAGGTACCCCCTGAGAACACCCTAACCTCCATGTGCTAACCGTCTGGCTTTCCCTGTCGTCGTATAGATATTACAACACAAAGACATTTATTGAATGAAATATTGAAAAGTATATTTGATTTAGAAATCTCTCTCTCTCTCTCTCGCTCTTAATGTCTGTCTTACAGTGAAGTCTAGCAAACACTTCACTCTTATTCCATGTATTACTCGCCCGTCTGTGCCATGCATTCAATAGCAACAGAAAAAATAATTTAAGAGTTATTAAACTTATTTATAATATAAGTTATATATAATTAGATAAAAAGTAATTTTAGATAAGAGTTGTCTTGTTATATATATAGTGTATGTAAGGCTTATATTTGTTGCACACAAAAATACTGTTCCCTCTAATGAATGATAAGAGAAAATGCAGTTTTTCTATCATTTCATAGTTTCCAGTCGCGTATACAATGACTCGAGTGGTAGTAGATGTCAGTCAAAGTGATAGTAAATCATTGAATTCCCAGAATATGCGAACAAATTCTTTGCTATCGTTTATAGTATTCGTAATTTTCTTTCCTAACATTTAAACACCGATTTTGTTGTCTGTAAGTGAAAACCATATACAGATATTCTTTTGAGTCATTTATGATAGTTTTCTGCTTATAATTCTCACACAAAAACACTTGTAAGTTATTGTATGTGTAATCTCAATGACAAAGCAATAAAGTTTTCTCCAACTCTTCGCAATAATAATCCATTCTTCAAAGATATATGTATTCTGTGTTTTTGCACTCATATTCAGTACTCAACGTATCATAAAATACACACAAAAAAGCACTAACTCTTTGTCTCTGTCGAGAGAGAGAGAGAGAGAGATTTCTAAATCAAATATACTTTTCAATATTTCATTCAATAAATGTCTTTGTGTTGTAATATCTATACGACGACAGGGAAGGCCAGACGGTTAGCACATGGAGGTTAGGGTGTTCTCAGGGGGTACCTCTCACTCTGTGAAGGACTTCCTCTCACCGATAAACTTCTTTTTCCTCTTCTATTCTTTGTGTGAAATTCTGACCCCTTTTTGCTATTGTGTTGACACCGAAAGCAAAAAAAATTGGGATAATTTTCAATATTATATTCCTTGAGTGAATTCCGGGGAGTTTTATATAAGTCTAATAGTCACCTATTTTGTTGGTAATTAAGACAATGAAAAAAGTGGGATATTTTTTTGTGTCTATCAACTATAGTAATGAGTCCATTAGTGTGTAATTCGAGAGTATGTTTGTCCGAAATATTGCAATAAAAAACATTATACAAGACCAAATTATTATGACTATCATCTCTCTCTCTCTCTCTCTCTCTCAACGTTAAAAGCATTTTAAATGTTGTTTTTATATCTAATTTATTCGTATGTCTTTTTTGTGTATAATTTAATGCATTTTTTGTGAAAAAATAAGAAAATATTTTATGAATATGTAAAATACAAATGTATAATAAATTAGCTATTTTAAATACGAGTGCAAATTTTGCAACTTTTTTTTGTAAGCAGACAACTAATGAGTGGAAAAAGCAAAAATTAAAACCAGATTTTGTAAAAACGGGAATGAATTTATACTTTCGCTTATAAAATATTTTTGATTCAATCGTTACATTCCTATCACAATCTCGATGTGTCCCTAAACTTATATACGGATTTGTGGTTTGGCGAAAGAGAGAGAGAGAGAGAGAGAGAGAGAGAGAAACTTTTCTATTTGTAAATTGTGTCCACATATGAAGTGTTTGTGTTTGAGAATTGATTTTTCATTTCCTTTCGATTACTATTCACTTCTTAATGGGTTGTGTTTGAAGGAAAACATATATTTTATTTACAAACTTAAAAGTAAACAATCAATAAGTCATAAAAGTATAGTCAATATTAAATATTAATAACTTATGTGTCAATCGATTTGATTTGTGTTTCATTTATGATTGCGAGTCCTATTCAGACAACTTTTACGGCACGATATGTGCGGTACTATTGGCTTGAAATGAGTGACAAGTATATAGCGAACAAACCGTATGAATGAATGAATTGAATGAGTGAGTAGTGGAAAGGGAGATATTGGGTCCATACTCAGAAATTTGTGGCTATTTAGGGAAAAAACTTTTTTGAATTTATTTTTAACTGATATAGTTTTTTGCAAAATACAAATTAGATATAAATAACGACAATATAATAATAATTTTTTTTATTAATATTTAATTTATATTATAATATAAATATTATGAACAGTTTTTGTTTTTATTTACAAATCAGTCTAACGTATGATATGGAAACCTGTTTCAGTAAAAACCCTGATTAGTTACATAAAAATTCATTTTTCATAAAAAATGTTAATTAATCAGGTCATTATTTTATATAGTCACTCATTGTATGTATATTAAAGGGGCCATAATATTCAATGAGTATTATTGATGAAAGCTTAATTTAAGGGATTACTTGGTCATTTTATTTTCCCTAACTTGTAGCCACAAGTTTGCCATTAACAAGTTTGCCAATTTGGGTCACATCGATAGCGAGTGCATACATACTGGTCCTCATAAAATTGGAGTTCCGCTCAAATGATAACCATTTTTGGACATTAATTGCCAAAAGGATTTATGGGAGAGAAGAGAAACATTCATAAATATATCACTGAATTAAAGTCAATCCAATTACTTATGGGTTTAATTTAGTTGCTATTTTAGGAACGAGAGAGAGAGAGAGAGAGAGAGAGAGAGAGACTCAATTGGATACATATTGTATATAGAAATACACGTAAATCACGAGTGTTTCTAATAGCGGTCTATAATTATAATTACGTTTCTCTCACTACATATTAATATACCTATAAATCCATTAAATATTTGTGGAAAAACTCGAGTAATTATAGCAATCGTATGGATATTTAGATCACAAGATTTTATTATGTGTTCCAAGTGTTGTTCACTTATAAAGGCACAGGATATACAGTACAGCAATAGCACTGTATGTTTTTTAGCACTGGGAGTTTACATTTGCTTTTTATTATTTACAGCAAATAATTCATAATTGAATTAAAATGCATAAAATAAAATAGTCAGAAATTTCAATGAAAATAATATTCAATAGAAATACATGTATAAAATATTCATACATATGAATACATCCCTTATATTCAGATTCTGTGCAATCATCGGCTTTTTCAACACTATTACAAATAAAACATGAAATATATTGAAACATATGCGCTAAAAATCATTAAAAAATAAATATATAAAAACCTATTTATGGATAGAAAACAAATTAATCGATCGGTAAATATAGGGAATTATATTTCAGAAATAAGTTCACAACTACTGTATAAATACAAACAATTGAGAAAACAATTCATTAAAATTCTTTGCAAACAAAAGCTCATAAATTAATGTTTGCAATAGTTTCAAATTATTCCGTTAGATTATGTGAAAAATGTATGAAAATTATTTCCATTTATTTAAATATTAGATCAGATAAACAATTAGTTCATAAGGAAGGACGAGAGAGAGAGAGAGAGAGAGATCTGAGAAGAAAGCCTTACAAAAGTATATCACGTTTTGCAAACTCCTGACTACTGGATAATACGAGAGTCCATACGGTTTCTCCTAAGATCTAGCACTCAATAATAAATGATTTGCCAACACATGTGTTATATATTATATAATAAACCGCATCTAAAATGTATGACAAAAAAACAAGAGAAAATTAATGCCTCTTTTCTGTGAGCTTCTTGTGAACCACGCATACAGTGTTTGATCGCTTCATACAATGCGAGAGCAATTAAAATCTCATCAATTTTTGTGCTCACAATTCAGTCGAAAAATCTTTTGTTTTGATTTTGCATTTTTTTGGTCGCAAACAACAAATTCTTTCATAGTTTCAAAAAAAACTCGTCTATTATTTGAAATTCTAAAGCGTTTGCACAATGAAAAAGTATTTTCATATAAAAGTCTATTGAAAAGCATGTGTAAAAAAATATTAGTCGAAAAAATCTAGTTATGAAATAATAGGTTTTCAACTCGTAATTCAGTGAAAACTTAATTGCATTTTTAAAAATATTCCTTAATTAGTACAGAATTTTATTAAATCTTTACGTTTTCACGTCAATTATGACGTCCGTTAGTAAACTAATAGTGATAATGATTAAGAAATTCATTTACTGCTGTATTTATACACCGATTCTGTAATCAAATACCACTTATAAGTAACTGTTAACAACTCATTTCATTCATATATTAGGAAATATTTGATAGGAATTCGTTAATAAGTTTTGTAAAACATATTTCTAGTGATTTCGCATTTTCCTAATTTAGTTTTAAAACACGTATGTTATCCCATACTTTTAATGCCAAATTCAAATAGTTTTCAATATATTAATACCGGTATAAGTAATTTAAACACTCAGACAGTCAGTCAAAATCGGAGTCATAACTCTTTAATCATATTCAAAAGCGATTCAATTCTTATATAAACATGATTTTCCACACAACAAGAAACACAAAATATATAATAAATTAATTAATGTTACTTTTAATGCGATTAAAGATTTGAACAGAAAAAACAAAAACTAAACGAAATCTGATTTCAAAGTTTTAATGAAAACATAACGATTTCTCTCATCAAAAAAATCTAAAAATGATTTCATAACAAACTCAGATTTAATATAAATTCTAATATAATCTATAAAAAACACTAACCGATGGGTAAAGTTAGAGAAATAAAGTGAAAAAACAGAAAATAATGAATACATTTGTCATACAATTTTCACGACCATTGGATGGCTTGAGGAACACAATCGGCGATTGAAATCGCAGTGGAAGGGCTGATATCGGAAGTGGAGGTGTCTATGGCGGTGGCCGCGGCGGTAATGGCGTCCAACGACAGCAACTCATCCACGTTATGCCTCGACTTGTCCTTATGGTTGCGGAGTTTGTCGGGCCGTGAAAAGGCTTTATCGCAACCGCCGTAATCGCATTTGTAGGGCCGCTCCCCTGTGTGTATGTATTGGTGCCGCAGTAGGTCGGCGTTGGCTAAGCTCCGGTACCCACAGCCGGGCCAATCGCACGCGAACGGTTTGTTCACGGGGTCCTTGTTGTGGGCGACCCTCTTATGGTGACTCAGTTTGTCGGGTCGCGAGTACTTGCGTTCGCAGCCCTCTTGATCGCACCTGGAGTTTGCGGTGATTGGCACACATTTCAGTGATAATATGCGGACAAAATATAGATCACAAGTTAATTCATATTAATTACGGTTTAAACTCTTATATTAAAAACATTTTATTTTATTTTTTTTAGAAACACATGTAAATGACAGTTATATTAATATAAGAAAATGAAAGTGTTTTATATTAGAGTACAAATTGTTGAATTTTAAATTCAAATGATCTGTGTCTTTTAATTTTATAACATTTTTTTATTAATTTTTATTATGCCCTAAAGTAATTTGTGATGTAATTTTTTCACACAAACTTTTCGTTGCGTTTGAGGGTTTGCGATTCGTTGAGAGATAGGCGGAGGGGGGACTGGAGTCTCGGGAAAAATCAATACAATTCACATGATTTAAACAAATAAAAATAGAAATCATAAGAAAAAGAGTGAATCAATCGGTTTTGGAGTCAAATATATTGTCTTGGAGTTGGATCGGAGACGGAGGAGTGGGCACCGAGTGCTGCGGACCGGAGTCGAGTGCAAACACTGTGTTTTGTGGAGTTGGAGCTGCGGCTGAACTTTCAACTCTACAAACATTGGGTTCAAACACAATAATCAGTGATTGGCTTTTGGTTTGGAAATCAATTATAAAATGTGTTTCAATTCGTTATATACTGTATGAAAAACTATTCGTGCATTAGTTTATGATAGCATAGCTGTACCTTTAATTTTTTGTTCGTATTTTAGTTTTGTTTAATTACGTTTAGAGATGCGTACTCACCTGGTCCTCAACAAATTGGCCGCAAATCACCGCGCCCATAATCCCCAAACATACCCTTATTTGACTGTCGTTTTCGTGCCTATCGTTTGTGACCGTCTTTTACACAAACTTTCGCTTTAATTTCACTTTAATATCATTTTTTAGATAAAATTCAGAAATAAAATTCTCAAAAAAGAAAATGTTTTCATTTGACAAGTACTGCAATCGATCGCAAAATACAATATCGTATTTAAAAATCCAATTCATTGAATGAATTGATAAATACTTCTAAAACTAAATGTTAAGACAGAAAAAGAGTAGAAAATAGTTGAGACTTCGCTTATAAGAGTTGAGAAACAAAAAAAACTCTGATTTTTCGTTTGTTTATGAGTGACTATCCCGAAGAGAGGGCACACCTAGTATGCCACGGCTAACTCTAGCAACAATCGATACCTTGCTATCGGTGTAGGGCCGGGACCTCAGTCATTTGTTTACAAATGAGTTTAAACAATGAACAGAAAGGGGACAGTAGTGTGCCTTACAGTCGCACATGTATGGCTTCTCGGACGGGTCTTTATGCACATAACGGTGTCGATTGAGTTTATAGCCATTCTTGAAGTTTTTGCCGCATTCGGGGCACGAGTACAGTTTGGCCTCCCGGCCCGCACCTCCTGTCTTAATGTTCATAATCTTAGACAACTGGCGACAGTTAGCACTGGTGTTGTTGTGGCCGATGATTGCGGCGGTTTGCAGGTAAATGAGTTCTTTGGTCTCCTCCTGGTACTGTTTGTCCAGATTGTCGATCATTGCGTTCAATTGGATGATCTCATTGGTCAACACCTCGGCCCGGGATCTGTTCGCAGACCTCTGGCTCGTGAACTCGCTCTGCAAGAGTTCGATCAGATTCTGGACCCGGATTTCCGACTCCAGACGCGACTCGAACTCAGACAAGTAGATCCACGCGAAGTCCAGATAATCCAAGAGTTTTGGGAACAAATTGCGGACTTTGTATAACACGATCACAACTAACAGTAGTATTAACTCTAAATTATATACAATTTTTTCTTCTAATTCTTTGTCTATTATTGGTTCACATATTGTCTGACTTTCCATTGCATTTGATTTGATTGCATAGTCGGCGGCGGCGGTGGCCGTGGGGTTGGGATCACTCGTGTCGAGGGGTTCACTAGGGGTCAGGTCGGGGTCGTCTGGGGGTTGGCTTTCGGGCGGTGTTTCTAATGATGCGTTTGAATCGATGATGGGTTCAAGTGATGGCATGTCTTGTGCGGGATGTGCATCCGTTTCGGACAGCATTTGCTGCATATTATCTCCATTAGTATCGTTACGATTGTCACTGATTTCCGTAATGTCTGTATTATTATCATTAGACGTAATCTTATTCACAATTTCATCCACAATACTATTATCACTAATTGTATTCAACTCTTGTTTGACGGCTTCTTTGACGATAACACTGAAGTCGATGTCATCTAAAAACTCTTTGGCGTAATAGTTTTGAAGCCATTTCTGGATTTTGGTTAACTTGTCGTCCGTTTTTAAAACCACTAAACAGTTGGCGATAAATAACAATAAAATCAAAATTAATTTCACTTAAAATACACACAAAAAAATCTTAATTAAAAATGTCACAAACAATTAATACAAACAAACGATTACAGGGGAAACCCATTGACACCACTCATACACCATTGGGTGACACAATCCGCTCCCTACAATCAACTGTTGGATCAATTGTTTCGGTGATATCACCAAACTCTTTGCCATCAAACTAATGGCCAAACAATTACCAAATTTATAGTTGTATTTGAAGTGTTGGTCGAAATATTGGATACAATTGAGTATCGACTCGACGATCAACTGTCTGTTGCGGGCGTCGATGGTCTCGATGGTGGTCTGCGGCGGCGGATGTGTTGCCAGCAATGTCTTGGCGGCGGCCTTGGAGGCGGCCGATGGCCTCCCGGGTCGGTTGGGTGGGCCCCTCACGGGTGTCCG
>CAJPVJ010002372.1:0-13277 GCA_905397405.1 Oppiella nova
GAGATAAGCTGACCATGGCTATATAAGTTATAATAAGTAATATAACCATGTTAGACCATATAACTAACATACACATAATGAATACATGTGTTGTACGAGAATGACATACCTGTCCAATTACCACATGTTATTAATCACCTACTTGTGTGTGTGTTTGTGTTACATGTTAAATTTAACTTTTAATTTATATTTATTTTTAAATTTTATAACAGATTTTACAAGGTTAATATTTGTAAGCTATTTAAAAAGTGCAATATAAAAAACTATAAGTTATAAATACATTGTAAATAAATTATTTGTAATAAAAATGTTACTTCATTTTAATTATGCACTAATGTGATTAAATAATATATTTTTATATTAATAAATAAATTATCCTGAATAATTTACTTCCCTAATGTGTAATAGTTTTTAAAATATATTTTCTATTGTTTGAAAGTTTTATGAGAAAACACTTAAAACTATTGATATTATTATAGACTTTATATCATTATAAATATCATATTTCATGTGAAATATCAAAGTACACCACTTATGTGGAAATGTATACAACCAGGTGGTGGTCTCGATTAGCAGTAATTATGAGACTTCAATGAAAGTTAATACGAACAATGAACCAGGTGCTAAATGTTAACACTGAATTTTAATGGCACTTTATATCAGGTTAAGTTCAATGTAATTTAGATTGTTTTTATATTTATAAAAATATTTGCTGTACATTAAATAGAAATTATTTATTTACACGTTAGTAAGTTTTATTTAATTTTAATTAGTTTATTTTAAATAATCTAGATTATTTCCAAAATAACTTTAATGTAAAGTGTATGCTAATATATTACTTTTTATTTTAATTAATAATTTTTTTGTTTATAATATCCAATATATATATTTTAAATGTGTTATATTTACTATGCTTAATGCACTATGCTATACTTTATAACTAGTACATTAAACAGTAAATAAACTAAATGTAATCTAGCTAGTGAATCTATATAATCAATTAGAAATTTATGAAAAAGTCGTAAACTTATGACATAAACAATGATTCCCTAATTAATAGCTAGATAAATGTGTCAAAACTAATTAAAAATCATTTTCTCACACATATCTGGTTTATGTTAGTTGCCAATTATTTTGTTACGCAAGTACATTAAAAATCCTGTTACTTAAAATTATAAATATCCTAAATTAATAAAAATATTTATGCTACTTTTATTATTATGATTTTTAAAATAACAAAATAAAATAATTAATGTAAATATTTTTGAAAAACTATCCAAATTATAAATTAAAATTATTTTAGAAATGTGAAAAATATATAAAACATTTGTGTACAGTTTGAATATTTAAATTTAAATATTAATTATTTCACATGCTAGTTATGTATTTTTATTTAACCATAAATCAGTAATATACTATAGTATTAAAAATATATGTAGAAATCCATTTATAAATTAAGTCCATAATACTAATTATTAACATTATAAGTTATATCTACAGTTTTTAAAATAGTAAACTAATATTAATCTAATGTTGCGAAAGATTATAAATGTACTGTACTATTTCATGATAATATACTGTATTACAAATGTATATTATATAAATCTATATTACATTTATAAAATAAAATATTTTGTTTTATTAAAGTATTAATATAAGCTCAAATTAAATCATGCATTAATTGCATGCCAATGAATTATAAACACCCATTATCATCAGGCACAAATTGCTCAGAAAAATCGTACGATCTATTAGATCCTGTTAGCTAACTGTTGGGTAACCTGTCTCAATTATTTATATCAATCTATTGTGCCTTTCGGTAAATAACATATAAATTATATAAGATTTGTATATTTAAGCCCTGATATTATGTTCACACGAACTGTGCGCTAAAAATAGATATAAAACAATACATACACCACCCTGAACATATTTTATAATATATTTGTATTATACCTTTGTGAATTATAATAATAATTTAAATTATATAATTAATTTTATTTATAATATTGTATTTATTTTTATTATTGTAAATGTTTTTACTATAGTATGTAAACAAATTTATTTTATTACTTAAACCTAAAGTAAACAGTAGTGTGGATATACCCAAAGCGTAATAAATCTAATGAGATAAGCAAGTACAATACAGTACAAAGTTTTTATTGATAAATCACGTGGTAGATTTTGTATGTATTTAAAAATTACTTTAATATTATTAACAATATACTTTTAAAGTGTTATATATTATAATATTTTATTCAATAACATTTTATCCTTGTTACATAATTTTTCTAAATTACTGTATTGTACAGTATTATTATTATTATTATAGATATTTTTTGTGTATGAATAAATAGCACCCTTGTGAAATCTTTACCCTATACCCTTATCCAACATAATTAATATAGTATGTACTGTATGAACAGGGTAATAAAAATATCACTGTAATTATTGATAATAACTTATCGCAAAATGATGACTGAGAGTGTATACCACTGAATGGCAATCAGTATTTGTATTGTTATTATTGGTGTAATGAAAAGCATTTCCACTAAAAATCTTTTATAATTACATTTCTTTGTAGTAAATGTTGTATTACTTGAAGTAATTTATAACAAAAATTAGTTATATTTATATTTATAATTCCGTCTAATAGTCGTTATTATTAATAATTATAAGTTTAATAATAATAGTAAACAATTCTGGCTATTATTATCCCAAACGGAATAATAGTTATATAATTATTGTTTGTAAAGTGTTTTTTGTATACAAAAATATATTTATCAAAATGTACTGTGTAACTTTGTGAGCCATAATATTATACAATTAACATTACATCAATTAAAGCCCAATAGTTATTTAAAACAAATAAATTGAAACTAAATTTATACAATTATATTTATATTACAGTTTTATGTAAATATATAATTATTGGGAAAACAGTCTAAAGTGATATTAAACTAATAATTTATAATCTTAATCTACCAAGACCAAAAAAAGTAATTTAATTATGAATACAAAACACTTGCTACACATGAAACTATCATTCATCGGACTTAACGTGCTAATAATAATCGGGGCCGTTTTTTGTTTCATATACGGCATGTTTGATTTTAGTACCAAGTTTGTCGACTCGGGCTCATTTATAGCGGGTCACCTTGCTCAAATGGGAATCATATTTCTGTGCTACTCCGTACTTGGTATATACGCTATTGTGCGCGTGGACAGAGTAGCCCTGGTCGTATACGCTAGTCTATCATTATTGTCCCTGGTTATTAGAAATTTATCAGCCGGGTTAGCCGCTCTACATAGCCATGCCTGGTATCGCGAGGACAATGGTAATGTGTTCTGGGCATTTTTCATGTGGTTTGAATTAGTTACTACTATTATGTCTACCTATTTAGTTGTTTGCGATAAAAAGGAGTAATTAGATTTTAATAATTTGTATGAATTATAATTAATTTATATTTATTTAATAATAGTTAGGGTTTATTTAAATTAGATAGTGAATAAATAAAAAACATAAATGTAATGAATATTAAAATAATTAATATATTAATAAAAAGTTGATAGTTTGTTTTGAAAAATTAACTTGATAAAGTACCACAAAAAGGGAAACACCAATCGGAGACAATTAAAACATTAAGCAAGTTATATTTGGAATATTTAATTTTCATGATTTTTAATTACAGTTTTATTATAATTATTTAATTAGTTGTGAATACTTTATACATTATTTTATCTCTTGGTCAATTTTATTTGTTAGCAAAAAAATTGAATCTATTTTTGTTTATTAAAAATAATGTGTGGTAAATTAATTTTAAAAATTTAATAAATAACGTTAGGTATCGGGGACCAATAATAATTAATTTCAGTATTTTAAAAATAGCTTTATTATTTATTTATAATATTTTACAGTTTATTAAATTATACAATAAATAAATAGTGGTAAACAATTATATTTCAAAATATGTACAATGTAATATTTTTTTAGTAATTTTTACGGAGGATTTAATGTAGCATGATGTCAAATAAAAATTGTTTTGAAATTTGATATAACATTATAAGCCATTTTTAAAATCAATAAAATGAAATACATGTGAGAAATATTTTAAAATTTTATTTTTTATGTTGAATTCATTTTATTTTATACATTTATTTTGTAAATAAAATATGAATTTAATATTATTAATTCAAACAGCTACTTTAATATTATATTTGCAATCATTTATCTATGCTGTCCAATGCAAAAAACATCAAGGTAATTGATTGAATTATTTATTTAGCATGATTTTGATAAATATTGTTTTATAAAATTAACTAGCTAAATCTAATTACTACGGCCTAACAAATAATGGAATAAGCAAAAAGGTCTTTAACTTAATATTTGCACCCGGATCATTTGGTAAATAATTAAATAATTAACTAATAGTTTAGTAAATAATAATATTATTTAAAATTTCCATTTTTTGTTAATTTTATTAGACCCTCCTACAAAATATGGTCTAGTTAACAATGGCATAAGTCAAAAAGTGTACGAGTTCATTTTTGGAGTCCCTGATGATAATAAATTATCCAAAACATTTATAAAAAAGTTTCCTAAATTTAGGGACAAACCGTTACAAACCCTCAACTCTATTGGATATCCCATTAACACTACAATTTTAAATCCCGTAAACAACCCTACTGCTGATTTTATAGCTCATAAAATTCAACTTGATCCTGGTAATAACGATTTAATCAACAGTGGACTAAATGATCTAGAAAAACAAATTCCCCCTATTGTAGATGTTGAGAAAGTTTTTGAATCATTTGCATTAACAGCTGAGCCTGTTAATTTTATTATTGCAACTAGTGAACTGCCATTTACGACTACAGAACTACCTAGAACAACTGCCGATGTTGTTGAAGTTTATCAAGTTGCTGATACATTGGAATTAATAGATGATCCTGTTAATTTTATCATTACAACTAGTAAACCACCTTCGACAACTATTGAACTGCCTCATAAATCTCCCACTGTAGTAGCTGTTGATAATGTTGTCAAAGCATTGGAATCTATAAATGATCCCGTTAATTTTATTGTTGAAACTAGTGAACCACCTACTACAACTACCGAGCTACCAAGTACAGCTCCCCTTGAATTAGCTGTTGACAATGTTGTAAAAGCAGTTAATTATATAAATGATCCTGCTAATTTTATTATTGAAACTAGTAAATTACCTATTACAACTAGTAAACCACCTACTACAACTATTAAACTACCAAGTACAACTCCCGTTATAGTATCGGTCGATAATGTTGTAGAAGCATTGGAATTAATAAATAAACATGATAATTTTATTATGACAACTAGTAAACTACCTCCAACAAATACTGAGCTACCAAGTAAAACTCCCGTTATAGTAGCAGTCAATAATGTTGTAGATGCATTGGAATTAATAAATGATCCTGTTAATTTTATTATTTCAACTAGTAAACCGCCTACTACAACTATTAAACTTCCTAATACAACTCCTGATAAAGCTCCTGTGTCTAATATTACAGAAACATTGCAATTAATAGATGACCCTGTAAATCTTATTATTACAACTAGTAAACCACCTACTACAACTAATGAACTATCTAGTAAAACTCTTGTTGAGGTAGCTGTTGATAAAACTTCAGAAACATTGGAATTAACTGATGAGATTGCTAATTTATTTATCGCAACTACTAAACAACATACTACAACTACTAAACTACCTAGTTCAACTACTAAACTCCCTAGTTCACTTACTAAACTACCTAGTAAAACTACTAAAATATATAGTACAACTAAAACACCTATTACAACGAGGCGTATAACACATACACTTTTTACCACCATTTCTACGATTAAAACTACCACGATAACTACATTACCACCCACAGTAAAATCCATCATAATTGAAAATGTTATAATTGTTTTTGAAAGTGAATTGAGCCAGATTATTTACCAGCTAATATTTGGCTATTACGAAAAGTACACGGATGAAATATGCAATAAGGCTGAACAATACATTGCGAGGTAATTATTTAAATAAGCTAGCTTACATAATTGTTAATTTAAAATTTAGACTATAATTTAATTTAGTATTATAGATGTAAGCAGCATGGTCATTAAACAGATGTCCTCCGCTATACTTGATAATAAACCTGAGCAGGGTAAAAATCATACCTACCCTAAGACTATGGTTATGAACATGAGTCAACCAGGGCCATTTTCAAATACAGAAAATAAACTGGCCATTTTAATGAGTATACCTTTCAAACAACCAGGATCAGTTGCAACTACGGAAAAAACCTTGACAACTACTGCAATTCAAAAACACATGAATCAACAGGGGTCATTTATTAATACGGAAAGTAACATGACAACCACTAAAAAGCATGTAGAGGTGAGCAATGTAAATACACAAGTAACAAGCTCAAATAATAGTAATACATCAAGAACTAATAATAGCAACATAATTCAAACTGGTACGATTACAACTGCTACAACAATATTTCCTAGTAATACAAATGTATCTGTTCAATCAACAGTGAAATATGTGCTTGTTAATATGACCACAAATCCTAGCAATATGGACCTAGCTACTACAACAATATTGCCTAATATTGATAATGAACCATTTTGCTCTGAGTGCACAAGTACTAGTAATAATGACCTAGCTCCAACAACAATAATGCCATCTCAACAAGATACAAACGAGACACTTATCCAGGACATTACCAACCTATTAGTACCTGCATTGGAAACCACCAGCATAAATTCTAGTAATATTACATAAATTGTCAAGCTATTTATTAATTTAAATAATTATCTAGTTATAACTTTGTATTCCCAATAAACATACAAATAAAATATAATTTTCAAATAATATTTATTATACGAAATATTTATTAATTTTAAATATATTATTTAAAACTAGTCCGGGTACTTAATTTTTATACATGTTTATCAAGATAATTACTGTATTATTGGTCATTTAAATATTTCGTATAAATAATAAATGCGATTAATGTGCCACTAATACAGTATTTATTTTTGATAGGGTTGCCAACTAGCCGGGACATTAAAAGCAAAGTGCCCGACAAAATGCTAATGATAGCTGGGTCACTCACTACCAAATTAACTTGCACTACAAAACCTACTATTGCTAGAAAAATGACTACCTTGCGCAAAATTATCAAGCACACTACACAGAAATTAACCACAAAATTCTCTAAAAATATACGAGCTCAAAAAACTTTACCAAGACCTAAATTGAAACTGTATGCTCCAATTGATTATAGATACTCTCGTAGTAGATATCATAGGTATCGAGGATTGCACAGGGTAAATCATTTTAGAAATATGCCCAAGGTGTATCCTAGACAGACGACAAAAATTGGCAACAAATTAGTAAATTACTGGATTGGAGGTGAGAGGGGTAGTGGTGGTGGTGGTGGTGGACGGTATGTAATCACAGAGAGTAATCCATGGGTTGTGGTGACCCCCAAATGTGGTCCGGGTGGGTGGTGTAGCTATTCAGACAGTGCGCTCAGTAGGACAGTGGAGGACATGAACATTGATTACGAGATTTAATTGATTTGTCAATTAATAGATATTGAAATATAAATTATTATAATAAACTGTAATAAAATTTAATAATCATTTTCAGAACATTCAAGTCAGTATATTTGTTGCTTAATTGGACCCGGGTGTAGTTTAAATTACTTAATTTTTAAATACTCTGTTTTATAAAATATTTCATTTGTTTATATTTTTAAATAAAAACTGTATTTATTATGTATTTAGTTAATTTATTTATTGTATACGCTTAATTAAATAAATTGGTTTTACATTTGAATGCTATTTTTATACTTGGTACTATAGGTATTTTAAACTAGTAAAAGTGTTTGAAAAGTTAATTAGTTATTAGTGCTTATATTATAATTAGATAAATTAATTAAATTTTAATTTCTAATAGATTAAAATAATTATTTAGATTTTTGTAAGCAATGCAATATAATTTAAAATGTATTATTATTTTTAAATTATTTAATATATTCACTCAATAAAATGTATTTATTATTAACTTACACAATTATAATGATAAAATAAAACTTTCGTAATACTGTACTTGTACTATTTAAATCAATTAGTTTTGTGTAGAGTTTTAATGCGACCTATTGGTAAATATTTTAAATACAAAATTGATTTATATTTGTTTATAAATATTTAATAAATATATGATGAGTATCTAGATAACAATCATTTAAACCATTGAGTTCCATGTATTACAAATTATTACAAATAGTAATACCTATAGCATTACTAAATGTGAATGATACACACTTTTGAAACTCAATGATTTAAACCATAGATTAACATTCATGGCTACAGATTACTAATACCTATAGGCTATAGCAATAGAAATTGTTGTAGATCAAAAAGTTAATGTATGGGTTAAAGTATTTTATCCACTTGTGATCTAGGTCCAAACAAATTCAGTTATATATTAAATTCAATGATAATTGTACTGAAATACATACTAATCGTGATGAAACTCCTGTACAAAATGATATTATAATAAATTATCTTTTAAAGTAATATATTTATAAACTAACATAGTAAACAATTTTTAAAAATAATATAATTTTATTTTGTCATGTAAGTATTTTAATAGTCTGTACATGTGTATTTTTATATTTACTATGTATTTATAGATAGTATTCATATTAATAATTAATAAACAGATTTATTTGACAATAATTAAAAAATGTCAACCCAATTTGCACTAGTAACTGTAATAATATATAAAACAATTAAATAATTAACTTTTTTTATAAACGATATTTAAAATGGAAATGGCACGAAAAAGGTTATTTTTGGTATTTTAAATATTAAATTAATAATTATTTTTATATTAATAATATTAAATATTGTTAAAATTAATAATTTATATTAGAGAACGTTATTACTGAATTAGTTTAACATTAATTAAATCAATTGCCATATTATAAAATGGTAGCATGCATTAATAAACAAAAAACATTTTCACTATTTAAATAAATACCATGAACATAGTAAAATGTTTTTATATTATAAGGCTATCATAATTCATATATTATTTATATACGCTATTTTATTGTCCACTAGTCATATAAAATGTGCCAAGCAATCAAATTCAACAGGTACAAATATAACCTATTTAATTTAAAGTAATCAAAGTATTTTATAATTTGAAATAGCAATGACAAAAAATCTACCTGGTGCGATAAATAAAAGTGACAAAAAAGCAATGATCCCAGTTAAATTTATCATAGACACGGACGTGCCGGCTAAATCTGAAAAGTCATACCATAGTATTGTCAACAGTATCAGTGACCATGGTAATTCAAACAGGAAACCTAGCAAAAAGTCAGGCGAACCTGATAATGTTCAATCCGATGGACTATTTGGCCTGGGCACTATGTTAAAGCTGCCTGATACTTTAGACCTAGTGTTTGGCAAAAAGGATACTAGGGCGTTTACTAAGGTTGGAAAAAACACCATGGACAATTTGCCAGTGGCTAAGTTCAGTAAAAAGGAGCCTCAGCGTATGGATGCCATAATTAAACCTAAATTTGGGAAAATGCCTAAAAAGAAGTTTGGTACATTTAGTCGTATTTGGAAATAAAAAACTAATTTTTTAAATATTAAAATATTTTTCCATGTTATAGTATTGTATTAACTAGTAGTTCAAAATTAAATTATGTTATTAGGTTTATTATGTTAATAAAATATAGCATTTACTATTAATATCAATGAAAGTTTTATTTATTTAGTACAGTATGGGATTATCATTGTTAGATATTAGGTTTATTAAATTTTTTATATGAGTAATAGATTGATACAGTATATTAAAAGTGTTATTGTCTAGCTAATCAATTAGCAAGTTATTAGTATATAAAATGCCATAAATATAATAGTATGATGTCATAAAACAATAACTACTTTAGTATATACCAAAAATAAGCATGATATATAAATATTTTCAATTAATATTATGAATAAACCTATTTCTACACATCTCAAAATGAGCTTGTTCAAAATTACAACAATTTTACCTATAAGTATTAATAACTATATGGCAATGAAAAATAAAAATGAAAATAAAGTTAATATAATATACAGTATATTATATATTAATTGAATAAATGAGCAAAGTTATTTAAGTAATTTTAAGTTTATTAGGTTTACCATAACATCGCATGATATTACAATTGTTTCATAATTTATATAAATATATAAATTATTTATTTTTAATTAATTATGCACAAAATAAAATAAAATTCACAAATTCACAAACTAATTTTTAAGGTATACTATACAATTTTTAGTATTAATTTAATTTTTTTATGTTAAAAGTATTATAGTATTGTATGATTTGTGTGAGTATTTTATATTTAAAATGCATGTATAATCTGTATGTATATTATTAATTAATTAACTAATTTATTTAATTTATTTAATAATTTCATATGAATTTATTATAAACTCCATGCACACTAGTAACTGTAATAATATATAAAACATTAATTAAGTAGTTAACTTTTATATAATTGTTATTAAAAATGGACTCAGCACAGATCGCAAATTTTTAGTATTATTTATTAATAAAGTAATAACTGTATTAATAATATTAAATAGTGTTAATACTAATAATTTTTATATTAGATAGCGTTATTATTGAATTAGTTTTGCATTAATTTCTCATATGTTATGGTATTACATATTAACAAATAATTGTTATTAAATCATTAGCCATATTATAAATGGTAAAATGGATTCATAAACAAAAATCATTTTCACTTTTAAAATAAATACCATGAAAATAGTAAAATGTTTTCATATTATAATGCAGTCATAATACATAAATGTTTTATATACGCTATTTTATTGTTCACTATTTGCGTAAAATGCACCAAACAATCAAATTTAACAGGTACAAAGTAAAACTTATTTAATTCAAAGTAATCAAATTATTTTTATATTTGTAGCAGAGTCAAATTATTACGGCCTAGTCAATACGGGAATATCGCAAAAAGTGTACGAGTACATATTTAGCTACTACGATAACCTACCCGATACAGTAGCTATGAATTCAGAGGTGTATTTGTCAAAGTAAACATTTTAAATGCAACTAGCTACTTGTTACCACTAATTTATTTACACATTATTTATATTATTTATTATAGTATCCCAGGTTATTCACGACGTACTATACGGACAGTATTTGAAGGCTATGTAATCGTTGCAAAGTTAGACATTGAAAATGTGCTTGTAGCAACTTTTGCCACGCTTGATGATATAGTGACCACGGTTGAAACTGAAATTACCGAGAACACTGAACAAGCTACTACGCCACTAACTGATGAACCTGGTACAACAATAACGTACAAATATAAAACTACTATTATTAATGAACTAGATACAATTACAACTACAAATGAACCTGATGAAACTACAATAGCCACAACAACTACTTTGGATAATGTTTTCCCAAGTATAATAGCAACAATTGAACCTGATGAAACTACAGTAACCACGACTGAATCTGATGAACCTACAATAGTAACAATTAAACTTGATAAAACTACAATATCAAAAACTGAACCTGATGAAACTACAATAGCAACAACTGAACCTGATGAAACTACAATAGGGAGTACAACCAAAAAGGTTAATGTTTTACCAAGAACAATAGCAACAACTGAACTAGATGCTAATGACCTAGATATGCTTATATTTGAATCATCAACGATAAAACCTAAAAAAGCAATAACAAATAATCCGCCTAGTGAAATGAATAAAAGTAAACAAAACACAACGATGCCACTAAAATTTATCATAAACATGGACGTACCGGCTCAATCGGAAAAGTCATACCGTAGTATTGTCAGCAGCATCAGTGACCATTTTAATTCAAACGGGAAATCTGGCAAAAACTCAGTTGTACCTGATGATGTGCAAGCTGATTTAGAAGAACTGGATGAACCTGACGAATTTTTGAGCCTGGACACTACAATAAATTTGCCAAAAACTATAGACCTAGTGTTTGGCAAAAAACAAGCTATGGCGTTTGGAAAAATGAACAAGAGCACTTTTACAAAACCACTGATGTCCCAGTTGAAACCATTGAACAAGGACAAATTTTCAGTGAGTAAGCCCCGGAAAAAGGAGCCTCAACGTATGGACACAATGATACGACCAGTGATGTCCCTGTTAAAACCTTTGAGCATGGACAAATTTTCAGTAAAAAGGCCTAGAAAAAAGGAGCCTCAACAAATAAGCACAATATTACAACCAGTGATGTCCCTGTTGAAACCATTGAGCATGGACAAATTTTTAATACGTAAACCTAGTAAAATGGAGTCCAAACGTATGAATCAAATGAGCAAGCCTAAATTTAGCACGAAGTCCAAAAAGGAGTTTGGTCTATTTCATTGGAAATAAAAGTTATTATTAATTATTAAAATATTTGTCTGCCTAATTAATTATATTTTATCTTAACAATATGCATTTATAATTAATTTAAAATTTTAAAAATAGGTTTTAAATAATTTATTTAAGTTTAGTAGAAACTGTAAATAGTTCCGTGGTAATTATAATAATTTTAGCAATGTTAAAAAAACAATAATTTGGAAACCTTCCAAACCTTTATAATTTAAGTTAGCTAGTAACAACTTATTTTTTAACATAGTTAATTTTATGACATTTTAATATATTAGGTTTTCCAGAAAGTTTTGCGAGGTTAATTTTGAAGTTTAAAAATCAATATTTCAATAACCAATAATGTTATCAAAAATAATTTTGAACCTCAACTATAGTTTTTGCTCTAATGTATTCTCCCGAAGATACCAGTGGATTAGAGCACCGGTAGCTCGACACAGTTAGCTTTTATGTACAGCAAAAACTATAAGTCATAGAAAAACAATCGACACCTCGTTAGAAAGAGCATAAAAAATGATCGAACCCGTCTATCGGGATTATAATATTAGGTTTTCCAGAAAGTTTTGCGAGGTAAATTTTGAAGCTTAAAAATCAATATTTCAATAACCAATAGTGGTATCAAAAATATTTTTGAACCTCAACTATGGTTTTTGCTCTCATGTATTCTCCCGAAGAGACCAGTGGATTAGAGCACCGTTAGCTCGACACAGGTAGCTTTAATGTACAGCAAAAACTATAAGTCATAGAAAAACAATCGATACCTCGTTAGAAAGAG
>CAJPVJ010002373.1:0-13277 GCA_905397405.1 Oppiella nova
CGATGGAGTGACTGGTGAGCCTACTGTGAAAGACTGTCCGGCGGGGTTAGAGTGGAACGATAACAAAAAGGAGTGCGATTGGACCACAGAAGCGACCACAGAAGGGACCACAGAAACGGTCCCAGATTGGACCACAGAAGCGACCACAGAAGGGACCACAGAAACGGGCCCAGATTGGACCACAGAACCGACCACAGATACCACAGTAACGGTCCCAGATACTACCACAGAACCGACACTAAAACCGACCTCAGAACCAACCCCAGAACCTACGACTCCCACATCATTACCACCTGAATCTGCACAGCAATGTCTAATGAGAATTAATATGAAAGTAGCCGAGTGTTCCCAAAATGTTAAGATACCTGATAATTCTCCTCAACAACTTGATTGCTGTAAAATATGGATCCAATTCGAATGTTCTATACAATTGTCCCAGGTCAGTAATTTATATTTTTAAAAGAATATTCAGTTTGTAGTTGTAACTGATATATTGATTTATATGCTAGTATGTTTATATATAAAAACCTAATATTTTCTATGGAAATTTGAAATATGAAATTTATTTACGTAACATTATTTAAATTGATTTGCCTCTGCTTTTATCTATAAGTTCATACGATATCTGTATCCAGGTTGTACCTCAACTTGATAAAGTTTTATACAAAAATGACTAATTACAATATGTGAGAAAGAAAACAAATTCAGTCAGAAAAATACTTAAAATCATTCAATATTTAATTTATATTTAAATATAAATTAAAGGATTTGTTGCTAGCTTCAATTTGTTTTCCTTTATCAGATATGTAATTCAAAATTACTTTGATATATTTTAGAGGTGGGGATCGAATACCGTTTATTTGACCTACAATACCTATAATGTTAAAATCTTGCCCAATTTATAACGGTTTCAACCATCAAATCATTGCATGTGATATATATTTGAAACCAGCTCAATGAGTAGGTTAAGAAATTCACTTAAGTTGAATTAAATAGAATTATTATATTTGACCATGGAATATTATCTGATCCAGCTTAATATGTGATTTTCTTAAACGACAAATTGAGCTGATTCCAACGATATATCATTTGCCATGCTATATGGTCTGGAACCGTTAAAATTTACGTATTGTATGTCAAATGAACGTAAGTCAAATGATAGACAACCCTTTTATAAACATATACACATGCACAAAATAAATACCGTTTTATAAGAGTTGAGGTTTTTTGAGTTTGTCCCAAACATTATGTTTATACATTATAATTATTAACTATATTTTATGTTGAATTACAATTTTGAATTAATATTACACCCATAACCAGGTTTTGTGTAATACTGCTTTGCAAGATATTATGGACATAATCAACACAGGAGTTGATTATAATGAAGAGCATTACTGTCAAAATTATGCATATGTGGATAGGGAGCGTTTTTGTTATGATATACCAGATGATATACCAGATGATAATACAGATGATAATACAGATAATATTACAACTATACCTAGTATTACCACAGAGAAAACAACTACATTTGGCACTAAGCTTCCTGACAAAATACCAAATTTGCACCTTGGTAATCTTGAAATTGATAATTTGAAAATTCATAACGAGACCAGTTTGCTTAATGCTATAGACTGGGGCAAGATTGCACAAAAATTAAAAGCATTACTAAATTTAAATTAAGTTTTATTAAAGAATGTTTGTTTGAATATTTCGCCACATTTCCTAAAACTAGTCTTCAATATTAAATTTTAGCAATAAATCATTGTTAAAAGTAGATAACTAACATGGTAATAATCTTTATTAGCTTTATACTAATAAAATAATTATATAAAATCTTGTAATGTTATTTTAAATAAATAAATATTAGTGTTTGTATTTTACAATGTATAATACTTATAATTTTGTTTTATATTATATATGTGCACAAAATATATTAAATATTAACGCATTGTTAACAATTTCTAAAGGTATATCAATATTAAATTAAATAATTTATACTATGATTATACTAATTTCAAATTAATTACAATTTGTATAATAGAAAATGATTGTTTATGCGGAAGTAAACCTGGTTATTTTTGTGGAAATATAGCAAATGTTAATACTAATTATAATGATCTATTAAGTGGTAATTGTGATGGTGATACAATATATTTATGCACTGGTAATTCAAGCCGTGCTATTTATCATTCAAAGTGTGAGCAGTGTATAAGTACGAGTGACATAAATGTACCTGATGATTGCATAAAAACAACTGATTGTAGGTGCACAACTATACCAGGTAATATATACACAAGTGGCCGATATGGCGGATCAATGTTTGGAAACTGTAAAAACGATTCAATATATTATTGTGACTATAAATATGAGCAAGCTACGTTTTTTCAAAATTGTCATACAGCTAGTGAAATGTTCCCTGGTGGTGCTATATGTAGTAAGTACAAATCAAGCTGTATATTTGTCTTTCAAATTATTAAAACATTACATGCTTAGTAATTAATACATAACCTGAGCTATATTCCTTCAATATTTTTAATATTTTTTAATAATTTGTAAGAAATTTATTGCTTTTTTATTGTTAATTAATCTGGCTAATTAATACATAAAATTTATATAATACATTTCATAATAACCGACTGCAACTTATTATTAGCACATAACTGTAGTTGCGGTATGGTATTCGGTGTAGCTGGCAAACATTGCGGGAGATTAGCATATACAAATACTGATACTGACATATTAAGTGGAAATTGCAATTGTAATCATTTATATAAATGCGAAACTTTTTTTGGTCAAGCACATGTATTAAAAGAATGTACTGAATGTCAAACTAATTATAATTATGGCAATGATATTTGTCATATGAATTATGAATGCACCTGTCAAGACGGTACCGGGTTGTTATGTAGTGATAATAGTATTAATAATCTTGTTGAGCCTTATTGTTACTCGGGGACAATTTATAAATGCAATATGTTTTACGACATTGCTGAATTTGTACAAAACTGCACAAATGGTTGCATAGAAAATACACCTGGTAATGCAGTGTGTGGTATGTATAATTTTAAAATTGTTACTTGTAACTTTAATAATTTTTTATGTTCAACTAGTGTCAATACCCGCACCTACCCCTGATCCATCTACAACATCCCCTGTTATCCCAACTGAAATACTTCCAGCAGCTCCAACTACTACAGTTATTCCAACTGAAGTACCTCCAACAGCTTCAACTACTCCAGTTATAATTATACCTAGCACAATATTCACAACTTTAGCTATCATAAATATTATTTATTATAAAAATTATTTACATGATTAATGTGTAAAATAAAATTGAGATATAATTCAAATGTTAGCAAAACAAATAATAATTTTATTTATGATATGAGTACAATTAATATAAATTTACTTTATTATCTTAATAGCTATTCATAAATACCTGTAACAAACTCAAGATTATATCATAAAAGTTAAATTAAGTTTATCAAATAATTTTAATACAGTATTATAATTTATAAATATAATTACAACTAAAACTACAAACAGAATAATATTAATGACAACTTTTATCACAATTTATAAGATGTCTCATTTTGAACACAAACCCTTTAACAAAACTCATAACAAAACTTTTAAATAATTTAATTATTCAATTGTAATTAAAAGCTTTAATGCGGTAATAAACATTTTAACAAATTAACCCCAACTTTAAATTACTTAAATTTTTATTTAATTTTTAATATAATTTTAAATTAATAATGAAAATTCCTAAATTAATTTACTCAATAAGTAATATACAGTACTGTACCGTATCTTATACTACAGTATATTAATCTATCAAATAATTCATGTCTCGGGCCTTGTCTATAGTAACCGGTCGGCGCCGACTGTCCATCAGGTACTCCATAAGTCTTATGAAAATTATGTCATTCAAAGATTCGCATTGATTTGTGTTGATAACCATTTCCATATACAACCCCATAGTTACTGAAACAATACAATCAAATGGTTACTCATTAATAAAAATTAATCATATTATCGGTATAAGTGTACTAACCGGGGGGCTGGACATACGATGTTAAATGATCCAGTCCATAATAGTTTATACTGCTCCAGAAATCATCGCATATCTCGGGTGTGGTTTTGATGAACAGCACCGGTAGTGATGGGTCGGTGCAGTACAACAGCTCTTTTATTGAAGTAAATGGTAAAGTGAATGACATGTGTCTAGTATTTGGGGAAAATGGTGAGTAAACGGTTGTTAAACGGATGCCATTTCCATACAACTGTACGGAAAACGAGTGGCGGATCAGTTGGTTGTCCATCACTAAGTATTTCATAGACACAACCGATATATAAGAATTAGGTAATGGTATGGGATATACAGGTATCGGTAATTCATGTGAATGCATATCAGGTAATTGGTGGGAAAGGGTCCTCACAATCACATCGTTCCGTTCGCTCTGTTTAACCAATTCTTTGCACTTATTTTCCGATTCTTTCAATTGTTTCTTAAGTGCAGTGCACTCGGCCTCCAACTCACACTTAGGGGAACGGCTTTCGTCCGCTTCTGTCACCAAATTCGTGTCCATTTCCGAGTTCTGTAACTTTTGCTTCAATTCATTGTTTTCTGCTTTCAATACATCCACACAATTGTGGTCTTCATTGGTGTGAAAGTCACAGATTTGGCATATCTTATGCGAACATGTGTTGAGATGTGTCTCCAACTGTTCCAATGGTATCACTTCCGGACATCCATTGCCCACAAACTTGCATTTTATCATCAATTTGGCGATAATATTGTCGGCCACGAGATTCTTGTAACAAAGATACCCATCAATGTTGACCACATTATTACGGACTCGTCTGTCAGTCGCTACCAATGGTTTGTAAAAATTTCTGATCAACTGGTATTGACATTTGGGACAAGAATTCTGATCTTTGATAAGAAATTCTGTGAAACAACTGTGACAATAGGTATGACCGCATGGAGTGGTGACAGCCCTTTCCAAAATCTGCAGACATATCCCACATTTGAACTCATCGATGGCTAAACCATTTTCTTGAAGTACTTTTATGTTAACAAAATCATTGCAATCGTAACCAACCATTGCTTGTCTTTGATTATATCCTAGCAATAAATAAAGTATTCCGATAAGGTTACAACTTTTTATGCATTCATTTCAACAAGTTTTAGTGAATTCATTAATTATTTCAATTTATTTCTACTGAATTATAAAATCCTCTGTATTAATAAACACACATACTGTATTGTTCATAAAAATACCAATTAATGTTATTTATCAATTATCAATAACTACTATTTAAACAGTATTCACACTCAAACGTAGTCATTTGTGATTGATACTCACTTACATTAGTTAATAAGTTATTATTAGTGAATTAATCAATCTACCGAGTTTATTTATTCAGATTTATGTTATATTATTTGATTACTTTCAAGTACTAGATTGTAACCATAGCATCCTTCGACTTTATCACAAATAAATATGGATTAAACATACAGTTTAAACGTTAAACGTCTTATAAGTTATGTGTCAAAAAATGACCACATTCTTGGAATCAACTATTGTTTAGGTAATTACATGTCTTTAAAATGTAAATTGTCTCCATATCTGACCAGTTTATTAAAAGTTAAAAAATTTACTATACTCTAATATTAACAAATATAAATGAATTATAATAAGTTATTATTAATAACAAATGTAATTAAAATAGATTAGTCCACATAAATTATATTCACAATTCAAAAAAATTATATAAGTTTCCAAAAAACTAATAAATAAAATCATTAATTTCTTATACAACCCTTAATTAAATTAATAAAACTATAAACATTACAGACAATGAAAAACATGTTACTCTATATCATGCATTAACAAAACTTTTAAAATCTTAAAAATAGCCATGTATTAAATCTAAAATTTTATTAAAAGTACACAACACTAGTAATATAAACTTTTAATACTAAAATTAGTGACTTTGAAATTACAAGTTATCATTTTATTAATCACAAAATACACATTTAACTATTAATGTGTTAAAATTTATTTATATTAAAAACTAATAATTTCTAATATACCATCTACAACACACCCTGATCCATCTACAACACACCCTGATCCATCTACAACACACCCTGATTCACCTACAACACACCCTGATCCATCTACAACACACCCTGATCCATCTACAACACACCCTGATCCATCTACAACACACCCTGATTCACCTACAACACACCCTGATCCATCTACAACACACCCTGATTCACCTACAACACACCCTGATCCATCTACAATAGTTTATCCAACAAAAATGATGCCTGATAAATTTTTAATAAATTATAATAAATTTATTCTGGGAACATTGATACCATTCATAGTTTTTATGCTTATATTAATAATGTGTTATTTAATTAAATGTTATGAAAAAGTGAAGTTATATAACAAAAATTTAAAGTTAAATAATTCAATAGTAACAAAATATTCTACTATTAACAAAAACGGTGTGGATGGTTTAAAATTATGTCCATGCGACAAATTTGTGCAACTTTATAGCAAAGTAGATTTAATTGGTTCAGGATCATTTGGGGATGTTTATAAAGTTTATGATCGATATACCAATAAAATATCAGCTGTTAAAATGTTAAAACTAAGTAGGTATTTTAATTCATTTAATTTTGTTGTCATTAATTAAACCTTACTAACATATTACAATTTGTTATATATTATAGATTATACATCTTTGCGAGAATTAAAAATAATGTTGCATGTTCAAGGTCAATATATTGTAGAATACTATTCATTTTGGATTCAAAATAAGAGATTATTTATTGAAATGGAGTATTGTGAATACACTATCAAGGACATTTTACAAGTTCGCCATGCTGCATTTAACAGAAAAATATGTGATAATATAAAAATAACCGAATATTTCATATTTTCTAATATGTTTCATGAGATTATTGAATGCGTTAATTATTTGCACACAATGACTGACCCCGTGATACACCGAGATTTGAAACCGGCTAATATACTTATATCTTATAAAAATAAGCACCATGGTAATTTTATTAAACTGTGTGATTTTAGTTTATCTACTTTCGATCAAGATACTCATACCATAGGTGTGGGTACACCTGCATATATGCCACCAGAGATATATGATGCTAATTATTCAAACAAGATCGATTTATATAGTTTAAGTGTGATTGGCAAAGAGTTATTTGAGATAGATTTTCAAAGGTAATTAACCATGATAAACCGATTTTAATCTTATTATTTTAATATTTTAAATTTATTCAGTCCAGAAACATATAAATGTGACCTGGATTGTTTTAGGAAAATATACGATATTATATTAGATATGTCTCAGTACGTTCATGGTAATCGTCCGGATTGTAAACACATATTATTCACTGATTATGAATGGACTCTTGATATTAGCAGGTTAATTATTCATGAAAACTATGTAGAGTGTAAACAAAATTTAATCGAATTTAGTAATCAATTTTTTAGCATTTACCTTGATAGCAAAATAAATTCTCATAGTCAATGTTACAGTGGTATTCATAAACAAATTGGATTTTAATCTGAGCTGGACCTTACATTGCATGTTAGCCCACTTATCTAATCCCATTTCACAAAACCATCTTAACTCTTTATTTTAAAATTATCTTAAATTCAGTCCGATGTGGGCCCATACACTTTCATAGGGGAAGCCTACTTACAGGGATAAGTTTGATCGGTGTGAGACTTAAATTTTTAAGATTTGAGACGTTGTTTTAAGGTGCAGCTCAGATTAAATGCGTTTCATAAACCAAGTGAGCAATTACTTAAAATGTGAGACAGCTAAGACTTAAGTCGACACTATGAATACCACTGTAACATTGACTATGAGAATTTATTTTGCTATCAAGGTAAATGCTAAAAAATTGATTACTAAATTCGATTAAATTTTGTTTACACTCTACATAGTTTTCATGAATAATTAACCTATGAATTTAAGATAATTTTAAAATAAAGAGTTAAGATGGTTTTGTGAAATGGGATTAGATAAGTGGGCTAACATGCAATGTAAGGTCCAGCTCAGATTAAAATCCAATTTGTTTATGAATACCACTGTTAGAAATTAAAAATTGTATAAAAATTATTTACATGATTAATGTGTAAAATAAAATTGAGATATAATTGAAATGTTAGCAAAACAAATAGTAATTTTATTCAACGATTTCATTTATGATATGAGTATATTAATACAATAATCCTGTATTATCTCAATAGCTATTCATAAATACCTGTAACAAACTCAAGATTATATAATAAAAGTTAAATTAAGTTTATCAAATAATTTTAATACAGTATTATCATTTATAATTTATAAATATAATTACAACTAAAACTACAAACAGAATAATATTAATGACAACTTTTATCACAATTTATAAGATGTCTAATTTGAACACAAAACCTTTAACAAATCTCATAACAAAACTTTTAACTAATTTAATTGTTCAATTGTAATGAAAAGCTTTATACGGTAATAAACATTTAAACAAATTAACCCCAACTTTAAATTATTTATTTAATTTTTAAAATAATTTTAAATTAATAATGAAAATTCCTAAATTAATACCGGTATACTGAATACGTAATATACTGTACGGTATCTTATACTATATTAATCTATCAAATAATGCATGTCTCGGGCCTCGTCTATAGTAATCGGTCGGCACCGACTGTTCATCAGGTACTCCATAAGTCTTATACCAAAAACATACAAATGAAAATTGACAACAAAAACATACTGTATAATGTAATGATACATAATTCACCAAATATATTAATTATGAGAGTACAGTTAAGACCAGTAGTGGTCGGTTATGGTAGTAGTGGTCAGTCATGGTCAGCAGTGATCAGTTATGGTCAGTAGTAGTCATAATTACATAAATATATGTTTTTGTCGACAATTTTCATTTTTATATTTTGGGTATACCAGGCAGTGTAAAAAATCTCTAGTACGAAAACAGTTATAAAATGTCTTGCATTCAAACTTAAGTTATTGAAGTAGCCCTGGTATACACAAAATATAAAAATGAAAATTGACAACAAAAACATATTTATGTAATAATGACCACTACTGACTATTACTGATCACTACTACAATTACTGACCACTACTGGTCTTAACTGTACTTTCATAATTAATATATTTGGTGAATTATGTATCATTACATTATACAGTATGTTTTTGTGGTCAATTTTCGTTTGTATGTTTTTGGTATATCAGTGCTACTCCAATAACTTAAGTTTGAATGCAAGGCATTTTACAACGGTTTTCATCTTGCACATTTTTTACACTGATTGATTGTAAGTAAGGCCTAAAGTTTAAAGATTATTTCAATGATCATTTTAACACTTAATCCTATTTACATTTGTTGCTTATAAACAGTTTCATCAAATGATTAAAATAGTTTGTCAATGTACAGTGCAGTAGTAATATTAAATGCTTAAATTGATGAATAATTTGCATATTTTGTAAATAAGAAATATGTTTTACTTTACAATTTAAAATAAATTCATGAATTTACATTATTTTCATTGTCAATAATTAAGTTTAAATCATTATTTGAATAAATAAAATGTGCATAAAAATTCAGAATTTCTTTATTAGTTAATATAATACAAAAATTTCCAAAAATACAATTACATATGAAGTTCAAAAATGACAAAATATTATATAATTTTAATAACCATTAATAAATCCTTTATAAAACCACATTTGAGTTCATCAATGGCCAGACCTTTCTCTTTCAGGGTTATGAAACTATTGCTATCGTAACCAACCATTGTCTGCATTAGATTATCATTTAATTAACATTTAACTTAATTCAAAATAAATCAAATAAAATAGTGATGCAAATACTGTATAACTTTATTTATTATTGACGCAAACATTTATACAAAGTGTTTTGTAGCACTTAGATTCATTTATAATTCTAAATCCACATTTAAATAGTGTTAAATGTTTGTTTATGTATTCAAATTAAAAACTCACAATTACAGACTCACGAGTCAGTTCAAAATGTAAGTTTAGTAAATTTATACAATTATCATTACAAATAAAAATATAAATGAACACATTAGTAATTGCAAGTGTATGATATTAATACTGAATCGTAATTATTCTTGAAAGTCAGTTATTTGTATAATAATTGTTAAAATAGCACATTTATATTATTCAGTACTAATCCTTTTTAAGAATCAAATGTTAATCTTAAGTAATCAGTTATGAAATTGAAATACGATGTGCAACTTGGGGGGAGGGTCAATTTTTGACCAATTTTTTTGCGTACCTACTTCGTGAACGCCGCCTTATTTAATTTCAAAAATTTTGTTTTACAGTATGTAAACTATTTCTGTAATACCGTACTATAATATTATAAGTATTAATTTACTAACTTGTAAGCACAGAATATAATTATGATAATTCAATTAAATATTTATAGACAATAAATTATTGGCTGTAAATCATATTTTATTTTAACAGATATTAATCCAGATACATAAATATTATCGTAACTTTAACCCTCTAGCATTATTTATTGTTTAATAAATTATATTTGTTTGAGTTAATAAAGCAAACTTAACCAATATCATGTGTGAAATAAAGTACTCATGCAACATTTCGCAATTATGATTTACAATATTGAGTACATTACAGTTATAACTTATAACTTATAACTTTTATACAAATTATAAATTATATTGTAAAAACATTATCTGCCATTGATAACTTAATGCTAATTGACATTAATACCAATAAATTAATATAGAAAGTCAAAGTTTTCCACATATATAAATAATCCAATTTTCTACACCAAATTATAAATTTTATATATCAATATTTCCTTAAATACAATATTTTGAACATAATGAATTATATGTTTTTAAGCATAATTTTTGCATTTATCATTCAAAATACGACACTATTACCAGATTTTGTTTGTTCACTCGAGGACATCGAGAACACCCATTGTATCGGGCCTAAGGACTGTCTGTATCCACACCCAAAGGAATGCAATAAATTCATTCGCTGTGAGGTAAGCACCGATGGAGTGACTGGTGAGCCTACTGTGAAAGACTGTCCGGCGGGGTTAGAGTGGAACGATAACAAAAAGGAGTGCGATTGGCCCATACATTCTACCTGTCCCAGGGAGCCATCAACAAAACCTCCAACACAATCCCCGACTCAAAAACCCCAACCGACACCACAACCACCTGAATCTGCACATCAATGTCTACTGAGAATTAATATGGAAGTAGCCGAGTGTTCCCAAAATGTTGAGATACCTGATCATTCTGCTCAACAATTTGATTGCTGTAAAATATGGATCCAATACGAATGTTCTATACAATTGTCCCAGGTCAGTGGTTTATATTTTTAAAAGAATATTCAGTTAGTAGTTATAACTGATATTTTGATTTATATGTTAGTATGCTTGTATTGTAATGTAATGCAATATATAAAAACCTAATTATTATGCCATAATTTAATTTACTGTAACATTATTTAAATTGACTAACCTGTGCTTTTATCTATAAGTTCATACGATATCTGTATTCAGGTTGAACCTCAACTTGATAAAGTTTTATACAAAAATGATAAATTACAATATCTGAGAAAGAATACAAATTAAGTCCTAGAAAAATACTTAAATTTTATTATTCAATATTGTTTACATGTTAAGCTTAAAAGCAGTATTTAAATATAAATTATAGGATTTGTTGCTAGCTTCAATTTGTTATCCTTTATCAGATATTTAATTCCAAATTATTTTATTATATATTTTAGAGGTGGGTATCGGATACCGTTTTTGTGACCTACAATATCTACAATACTAAAATCTTAACGGTTCCAGACCATTTAGCATGGCATATGATATATCGTTGGAATCAGCTCAACTAGTAGGTTAAAAAAATCACATCTTAAGCTGGATCAGATAATATTCTTCCATTGTCAAATATAATAATTCTATTTAATTCAACTTTAATGAATTTCTTTACCTACTCATTGAGCTGGTTCCAACGATATATCACATGCAATGATTTAATGGTCGAAACCGTTATAAATTGGGGATGAATTTAACATTATAGGTATTGTAGGTCACAAAAACGGTATCCGATACCCACCTCTAAAATATATAATAAAATAATTTGGAATTAAATATCTGATAAAGGATAACAAATTGAAGCTAGCAACAAATCCTATAATTTATATTTAAATTATCTGATCCAGCTTAAGATGTGATTTTTTTAACCTACTAGTTGAGCTGATTCCAACGATATATCATATGCCATGCTAAATGGTCTGGAACCGTTAAGATTTTAGTATTGTAGATATTGTAGGTCAAATGAACGTAAGTCAAATGATAGACAACCCTTTTATAAACATATACACAAGCACAAAATAAATACCATTTTATAAGAGTTTAGAGGTTTTTTAAGTTTGTCCCAAACATTATAATTATTAATTATATTTTATGTTGAACTATAATTTTGAATTAATATTACACGCATAACCAGGTTTTGTGTAACACTTCTTTGCAAGATATTATGGACGTAATTAACACAGGAGTTGATTATAATGAAGAGCATTACTGTAAAGATTATGCATTTGCTGATAAGGATCGTTTTTGTTATGATAATACAGATAATAATACAGATAGTATTACCACAGAGAAAACAACTACATTTGGCACTAAACTTCCTGACAAAATACCAAAGGCTATGTCGGAAGATTGAATCAATATGAACCAAATTTATTTATATTATAGACATAAACTAGCCTTTTCATATAATATTGAAATATCTAAAAGTTATTTTTCTAACTATAACCATTAATGACCTAGAGTGATTTTTATTCTCATATTTTAAAACTAAATTCCTGAATAACGACAAGAAGACATAAACTAGCCTTTTCATATAATATTGAAATATCTAAAAGTTATTTTTCTAACTATAACCATTAATGACCTAGAGTGATTTTTATTCTCATATTTTAAAACTAAATTCCTGAATAACGACAAGAGATTTTCAAATTGTTTCTTCACAAAATTATAAAGATTTATAATCTCCGTTAAGTGTACTATTAAATGTTTTACTAAACTATTGATTTGTGTCGGTAAACGTTGTCTAAAAAATTTAAACTTGAATTCAACAGTGTTGCCATAAGATACTCAAGGGTATG
>CAJPVJ010002374.1:0-10523 GCA_905397405.1 Oppiella nova
CGGCGCAAATATTATTTAAAAACCGGACCCCATGAAAAGGATTTTGATAGTGGATTTAAAAGATATGTATATTATAACAAAAATGACCAAATTGAAAATAGATATTTGCTGATTTCTTATAATGGTAAAACCAATCTATCAAATTCAAGTAAAATTGAGCCTGATAAAGATAATGTTTCAAATAAAAAGCAAAGTCCTATTAAAAGGTCGCTTTCAAAAATTTTTACCCGAAAGCGAAGTCATCCAAAAGCATATGACATTGAAAATTATGAACAACCTCCAAAGAAAATATACCAAGATAAAGTAATTAAAATGACTAAGCTTGTCCAAAAACAGTCAGATGGAGAAGTTAAATTTGATCAAATTTACCTACCTAATAATACAAAACAAATTGCAAATAAAAAGTACCGAGAGACAAACAAAGTTAAATTGCCACGTGATCATCTTAATAACTGCTATGAAATCCATTGCGAAATTACTAATTATATTATTGATTATAGAATAGTACCGGAATTTATTATTATTTTTGGGTTAAATGAAATCATTAATTATACTAAGGATATTTTAAAATTTGCAAATAAAAATATAAATTTGCCGGCACAGATTTCTTATGATACAACCTTTAATATTGGAAGTTTTTTTGTCTCAATTATTACAATTAAAAATATTTTAGTAAATGGCAATAAAATATATCCATGTATATTTTTAATTCACACAAAGAAAACTCACGCAGTGCATTATGAATTTTTTAGAAGAGTTTGTGAAATATTAAAATTAAATAATTACCCCCATGTGCCAATAACAACAGATAGAGAAGCGGCCATTACAAGTGCGATTAAATGCTTTGAGTTACCCCTGGTATACTGTTGGAATCATATTAAATCTAACTGCAAATTTCACGTTAAAAACAAAAGCAACCTTGATCCCGAAAAACGTAAATTATTTCTTGATTATATCAACAGATTATTAGAATGTGAGAATGTATACGATTTTGAATTCATTGAAACTCAACTGAAAAAATCGTTTAAAAACAATGAAATTTTAACTTATTACGGTAATATGAGAAATGATATTTTTGAGCATGCAAGTTTAATAAATGTCAATAAATATTCAGCTTTCAGAGACAAAACCCCCACAAATAATTGCAGTGAATCTATGAATAAACTTATTAAAGATATTATTAACCAAAAAGAATGTACTCCAGATCAATTTATATTGAGCATGTATCATTATCAAAGATTTTTAGCCATTGAAATATCTCGCACTAATAGCGGAGAATATATTAAAACTAAAAAGACTATTATAAAAATTAACACGGATAATATTCTAAATACAATTAATGAAGATGATATTGTAAAGAAAATTATTATGAATGATAAAGATACCAAATTTCAAAAACAAATTGATAGAAAGACTAACAATTCCCTTGCAAATTCTTATATAGAAAACGATTTAATAGGATATGATAAGAGATACCAAGGTTTCATTATTAACTCTATATATGACCCGTTTAAAATTTACGGTGTAAAATATAATAAAGGAGTCCTACGCTGTACGTGTAATCGTAAACAATGCAGTCATATCACTGCTGTAAAATTAAGTTTGTCCAATTTAAATCCAAACGAACTAATTGAAAATAACATGGATATTTTAGTAAAGTCTACCATGCAAACCAGACACGCACGTCCCGGACGAAAAGATTATAAGGACAAAAAACTTTCAAAACAATCTTACCAGGATTCTGAGAGTTATTCAGATATTTCGGCTAGATGTTCTCATAAGTCAACTGAAATTTCATCTAGCTCCAGTATAAATGCTATTGATGAAATTGATTTTGGAGATAAGGAAACTATTGAAATTCAAAAAAATTTACTCGAATGGGAAAAATTTATTAATCCATTATTTAAAAATAAATCTTGCAAAATAATTGTATCAAATTATTATCCTGATATTCAAATCAATAATTATCCTTTTGAAAATTATATTATACCAGATAATTTTAAAGAATATCCAAAAGATTACCAATCATTAAGAGTGGGAAAAGAAATGACCACATTTATTTTATTTGATGCACTAAAAGCTTTGGTTGCCTTATTTTATGGAAATGATTGCATTTCAATTCTTCAATCTGATTGCTTATCAAATGTATTTACAAAGAACTTTGAAAGACTTTACAAGTATTAATACATAAATATTAAAGGGTAATTCACAAAGTATGTTCAAACAATTTTTAAAAATAATTTATAATTATCACAAATATGCAGTATAGTATTTTAAATTGTTTAATAATTACAATGTTATTTAAAATGAAAACATAATAGAATCTCTTTTAACGAATTAGTGAGGTCAAATTAATTTTTTGGTAAACATGCTTTGTGAATGAACTAATATTTAATATATTTATCTTTAATATATAAAATTATTTTCCAAATTTTTATTTAGCGAAATCTTAAGAAATCAATGTTTAAACAAACAATTGATTATTATACCTGTGTTTGGACCACATATTGATCATCCTAATGGAAAACATTTTATACTTTGTATTATTGACTTACAATCAAAACAAATTACAGTATTGGACAGTTTGGTGAACAAAAAAAAGATTGGAAACTATTCTTTTTTATTTTACAGTGTAATCCAACTTGTTCATTTTATTTATAGCACTGCATATATAAAATTTAACTTGGCCGAATTTAAATTAATTATTGGCAACGATAATTTCCAGCAAAGGTATGTAACGGGTGATCAGTTATATTAGCACCATTTTGATTAATAATTAAATATATTTCAGATGATCAAATATTATCAATAAGTATACCCAAATGATCAGGGATAATGAAATATTTATATCCGTAACAGGAAATGTTCATAAGTTTACTACCCTGTTCATAAATATTGTTTAAACGCAGAGATAAGTATAAATAGTGTCCTTAAAATTCATGAATTATAAAGCGCTATCATTCGTAATTTTTATACTTTTTACACAATATTTATGATAAAGGCGGTAAACTTATGAACATTTCCTGTTACAGATATAAATATTTCATTATCCCTGATCATCTGGAATATATTGAATTATTGATCAAAATGGTGCTAATATAACTGATCACCTGATATATTGATTTATGAGATAAATTCAACAAGGCAGTTCATATTTAAATTGTTATTTTAATATTTTAGTGACTCACATTCATGTGGCCATATACTTTTTTATAATGTGGAATGTATGTTACAAGGATATTTCTTGCAGAGGTTCAGTAATAATAAACACATATGCCATAATATATATTCACTTGTAAAAAAGTACCGAGATGAAACCGAATCCAACCTGAGTAAATGTCGGGAAAAAATCGATTTTGATTTGGTTCAAATACCCGAGTTATATGAATTTGAAACTGCAAATATTAGCCAGGAATCTGTGGATTATTATATTAAAAATCTTGCTGGTGATGTTCTAGGTCCATACAATTCTGGTCAATGTGCATATGATAATTGCAAGTTAAATACTCCAAATGAAAAGGGTGTATGCATAATGTGTAGGAAAGTATTCCACCTTTGCCATAATATAATTACTATTGACAAGGATAAAATTTATGATAAATGTTGTTTTTGTCTTGTTAAAAAACATTAACTGTAGCTCAAGATTACCTGGCTGTACAGTATGCCTAGCTAAGTATTTTTAATTGGAAAATGTTACCAATAATATGAAATGCAATCTCGATATTTAAGTTAAATTACTTTATATAACATTTAATATAATGATAATTATGTTAATTCTATGGGAAATTTGTCTAAAATATGTCCAATATCCTATGGAATCCAATTATTTTACTCTGTATTAATATTTTAGTTAATCTCTCTCTCTCTCTCTCTCTCCTTACCTCCCTCCCTCTCTCTATACTTTAAAACCATAAATTATATATGACTGTGAATTTGATATTGTATTACATCTTGAAATAGTTTTATAATATTATGTTTCATATTTAAATATTAATATTGATAATTGTTAATAATTAAAATATAACATTTTGAAAAAGTATACCGCTATCAAATTTAAGCAATTATATTATATATCATTTATAAAAAATTATTAATGTAAATAATATTTGAAAATAATATTTTACTTTTTATTATAATTGACTCAATGTTTTAAATAATAAAAAATAAGTTTAATAAATTTTAATAAAAATATTTAGAAATTTTAATAAAAGTGATTGCTGACACAAAACGAAGTTATGATCATTAATAGATGTAAGTAACATATAACATTTTTCAATTAAATAATATTTATTTCATATGATTCTTAATATAATATGAATTTTAAAATATTTATATTAAAAAAAATTTGGAAAATTATTTAATACTCCAGCAATAATTGCATATTCCATAATCATTGCTTATGGAATATCAATCGTAAGTGGGTTTATTGTTGTTGGTCCACTCATTTGGATTAAAACAGGTCACCCTGTTATTAATGAAGTAACCAGTGTAAATGCGCATATCAGATACAATGACCCATGCAATTTTTTTAAACCAAATGCTACTGAAAAATACGAGGATTGGGAATATAAATTGATGAATAAAACGTATCAGATATGCACAAGTGATTTTAATAAGTTCTTCGAGCAACCACTTTTGGTATGTTTATAACGTGTGTCCTAACGAAAACCAAATACTTTTACTTAAAATTAAAAATATTAATAATTAAATTGTATTAAAAATTATAATTACAATTATGTAATAACAATTATACTGTATTATAATATAATAACAACTAATAATATTATTAGAATTTTATTCTGTATTTATAAAATATCCATAAAAATGCCTACCCTGGTCATAATTTTAGTTTAACTGCATGCATGTCTGTTCTGCATAAAACCATAATACTACTGTCCACACGTCACACGTCATGCACTATCATTATACACCTTTTCCCATATGTTTAACATGAACCTTAAAATTCAGCGTCATTACGTCGTCGGAAATATTTTTGCCCACTTTTGCTTGGATTTTCCATAGGAAAGACAAAGTCCGTATTGCTTTTTACGACCTAAAACTCCATGCTAAGTCTATGGGAAATACAATTTCACCGTTATCATCGTCATTAATGACGAGTGGGGGAGGGGGGAAGGGGAGGGGGTACAAAGTGATTCTACACTTGTTTCACCATGGACCTCCACCTTTTAATTGCAATATCTTAAAACGTAAATAAGATATCAAGGTACTCTCAACGGTTTCTAAAACTAAAAATTTTGGAAATATCAATGGGAAATTTCAATCAATAATTAATAGCAATAAAATAATAGCTAGGTAAATGTGCTCCATAGCTCAAAGAAAGAGAATTGAAATTTCTTTCAAATGGTGTCTCAGTGGTTAAGGTCGGAATTATATTTCTTAATTTATTGTTAATATAATTTAATTTATATAAATGTCTAGTTATGCCATTGAATCTAATTATGTAATTATGATTAATATTAATTTAATATATTTAACAATACTTAAAGAAATATAAATCCGACATCAACGAATGATATAGCATTTGAAAGATAATTAAATTGCCTTTCTTTCTGCTATAATACATTTAAATATGTTTGAATAAAATTACTAATAGTTTAGTATTTAATAATAATTAAATATATAATTAGCTCTACTCTTTACCGGGCGCCAAAATCGGGGCGGGAAATATCGGGGCGGGGCAAAGAAGTCAAATCCAGCTAAAATTATTACCAATAGCCATTTTATGGATATTTTATAAATACAACATAACATTTTAATAAATTTCCTACATTTCGGTATAGATTTTGTTAGTATAATGTAATTTTTAATATTTTATACTTTGATTAAAATAGTTGGCTTTCATTAGGACAGATTTTATTTGGCATTGTTGTTAAAATATCAAGCTAAAATTTAATAAAATATATAGAAATCATGCGCATCTGTAAAATTGGATCAAGATCAAAAGGCAAATAAGGGGACACTTATTAGGGATAAACGGCTCGCACCAATTATTGCTGCTGTGGCTATAGCAGGAGCATCAGTTGTTGCTGTAACATTTTTTGTCGGTACAACTGTGGCCTTGTGGAAATTATACTATAAAGTGGGTGATCTGGAAGAGTTCACTAATGATTTGGATCGTAAGTTAGCTACCATGAAAAAATGGAAAGACGGGGCATTCATTACCGTGGACGATTTAGCCAAGAACAACAGGGAATTAATTGATCGTGTAAGTTTTTAATTAAATATATGAGTACAGAATAATGATCCAAAATATGAGTAGCATGTACAATTATTAACATTATTTATATTGAAATGTATCTTATGGAGAACACATACACTCATTAACAATCAAAACTGGTGTCGGGTTTTTGCTTATATCTCTATTGGATTTCAGATCTGACTTCAGATTCAGAAACTATAATTAATGAATAACTTTTTGGTAAATAAGATTATTAATATCAATGCAGAATATTCACAAAAATATTTTGGGAATATTCATAGAAAATACATGATGGTTTTGTGCCATTTTCAGTATTTCGGGTTTACTTTGAACTTTATTATAGTTTCTCAACCTGAAGTCCAATTCCGCGTTCAATAGATATTTGCCAAAAACCGACACCAGTTTGCCCATGAGCGTATAAACTCTATTGCTTACATTCTTATAAGTTTATAAAATTTTTAAAATTGTTAAACTAAATTTAAAATAAAACATAAAACAATAAAATATTAACTAGCTAAAACAAGAAAATGGCAAGATCTACACTAGGATGGCACACTTTCCGTATGAAAATTATCAACTTGGATCAATTGTTGCGCTAATGAAGACTAATAAGTAAGTTTATTTAGATATTTATATAAATTTATATATAAATAAGTGAATATTATAGTAAACTAACAATGCCGGAACGGATAGTGTTTCGTTTATTGCAATAAAATCCGATTGAATTATACTCGAATGGTATGGTATAACAATAATATCCAGGTCCCGTAATCTAGAGGAGTGTCTTAGGTGTCCAAATCGGTGGTTATATCGGTCGACACGTTACAATACTATGAATGAATGTATTTCACAGCATAAATGTATGGAGTTTGTATAGCGCGTCGACAGATATAACCACTGATTTGGACACTTAAGACACTCCTCTAGATTACGGGACCTGGATATTATTGTTATACCATACCATTCGAGTATAATTCAATCGGATTTTATTGCAATTAACGGAAACACTATCCGTTCGGGCATTGTGAACTAGCAATAAGAATCTTATGAACAATAGTATAATATGAATAGTATTAAAATGTAATATGATAATAAACAAAGTTTGAAAGGCAATTTGATATTAAACGTGAGAGTAGTATTCATTTAGATATAATTTATTATAAATTATGTAAAAAGTATAGTAAAGTTTACTGAAATTTAAGTGTAGTGTCAATGGGAGGGGAGGGGGTTGGTAATTATTCTGGCATATGCATTTATCCAACGGAAAATCATATATTAATTATAATATAATAATAATAATAAAGTATATAGTTTATAGGTTATATAGTGAATTATTTTAGATGTATATGATTAAGATTTTATTATAATAAAAAAACTATATTATATTTTGATCTGATTTTATTCTTGGGCAGTTTTATTTAAAACAGTTTTTGTATTCGTGAAGTATATATACTGTAAAGTATTTTTGTATTTTAAACTTTAATAATATATTATTTATGGTTTTCAATAATATGCTTTATAATGCAAATTATTAAATTTTATAAGGATTATAATCGATAAGTTCAATGTGGATTGGAAAAAGGGCAAACTAAGTTTGGATTTCCTAGAATTGATTGGTATGTTAAATAATTTTAATATAAAAAGATTTTATTTTTATTAAAATTTATATATAGGCATCGATGTCCCTGTGTATTCCACAAATGATACCAAAATTTTGCTTGCGCATAATGTTGATAGAGAACAATTGTATAAGCCCAACAAATGCCAAATCGACACAACAAACAAGATACTTAACGTGAATTTTTTCCGGTTTAATTTATCTGACAAATATGATATTTATACATATACGGCGTTTAAAATGCTAAAATTGGTTGATAAAACAACTGAAACCTATAACATTTTACACTACACTGTACCAAAATATAAAATAATTTCAAATGATTGTGTTGTAAAAAGGGTTCTTGAGCTTGATGAGTTAGCTGATGACCAAGTTATCCCTGAGCCAAAAAATCCAAAGTGTGAAAACAATGAGTCGTTATATAATAATTACCGCCTCGATACTGACCACCCGCTTAAATTGAAGGACTTAACCAATTATGAATTACTCCAAGTAAAATTAGTAGGCAATTATTACTATGTATATTGCTTTCCATGTAATATTACTGTAGATGGTAAGAATGACCAATGTCCAAATTCTGTTATAGCTATTTCTACAAGTAAAAAGACTATTCTTGGCAATTTGATTTTGTCAACTGACAATGTTTTGTTTATAGAGAAGGTGTTAAATTTTGACCGATCTGCCACTAATTTAGTAAACAAAGCTTTTTCAGAAGACATACGTGATTTTAATAGTGACATTAATGATTTAAATTCTGCCAATAAGGAAATCCTTAAAAAGTTTAAAACCCTCAATGAAGAGACCGATACTGAATATGGTAAACATCAAGGTGATAAATTATTTGGCATCCCCTTCGAAATTATACTTGGTATAATTTTAGTTGTTGTAATCTTGCTCATATTCTTATGCATACTTGTCATCTTGCTAATTAAACGTCACACGCAATATATCCCCATACACGAACCATATCACAAGTGACTATATATGATCGACAACGTGGAGAAAACCGGTATGTATTTTTAATTGCAAACTGTATTGATAATCAAACAATAGTATTGATAGTACAGATGAATATGTGATATACTACAGTATTAATATTATTATTATTTTATTTATAAGTTTGCATTTAGAAATACATACAGGTTTTCAAAACTAAGCGGATCATATGTAAACCATTATTTACTTTATTAACTTAATATTCAATTCAAAATTATATCTGAGGTTTTTATCGCAATTATATGCAAATATTTTATGCTTTTTCCCTCAAATTCAAACCGTTTAATCATTAATTATAATTTTATTTATCGAAAATTTATAATTTTAAATATAATAAATTTGAAACAAATGCACTATTAATGTTTAATTTGGAAACAATTAAAAATTGTATTTAATATTAAATTTTTTTATAAATAATCTTAATAAAATTATATTACATTAATTATTATGCTAGATTATAAGCTGATTTGGTAAGAAATTGGTTACTGGGTGTTTTTGCACCCAGGTTGTCTTGGTTTAAAATCTAATAGGTCTAGGTGGGGTGTCGGGGTGCGACTCTACCACGGGAGAGAGAGTGAGAGAGAAATATATATTAAATTTTTATTAATAATTATCACAAATGCTATAAATCTTGTAATATTCATCCAGGTCGTAGCTTTTATCTAGAAGTTTTTATTTGTCGTTTAATAAATATGTATGAGGGGAAATCGGTCGGCAAAGTCTGGGCGGGGCGGACTGGGGCACCAAATCAGGGCGGAACGGGGCGGACGGGGCGCAACGGGGCAGGACGGATTATCACAAATGCTATAAATCTTGTAATATTCATCCAGGTCGTAGCTTTTATCTAGAAGTTTTTATTTGTCGTTTAATAAATATGTAAGAGAGGGATCTTTTGGGCTACTGGTGCCGTACATTTAACAAACTGTATGTTTTTTTGTGTAGTAAATACTGTTTAATGTAAAAACTGAAAGTTATTGAAAAAATAAAACTAAATTTGCAAATAAGCAAGGGTATTTAATTTATTTTAAACTGGACTTGCTTACAGTATATATTAAACTAAAATATTTATTATTAGTAAGTGCATATAATTAATTTTTGTATAATTGTCAATTATTAATTAATATACTGCATGGTGAGAGAATCACAGCTTATCCCAGCATGATAATGGGCCGTTCACAAATCTATAGTGGGTGGGGGGATAATCTAGTTAATTATTGGTCATTGATTTCGATACTTTTTAATAAAATAGGTGTTTATTGCAAGTTATAGTGACTGTCGTTGACATACCCTTCCCTGTTGGCTACTGTTCCCCAAATTATTATTAGTTTTTGTGTTATTATTAGGCTATATACTGAGTGAACGACCCATTTTCATGCTTGGATAAGTTGTAATTCCCTTACCATGATATACTGTATATATTTAATATATGGGAGAAATTAAATGTTAATCAATTAAGCAACATACAGTATCAGACATCATATACTGTATATCTGATAGACCAATATGAGATGAGCCTCTGAAAAAATGATTGTATTTCTTCTTGAAACATTGCTTTTCTGTAAAGTTTGAAATTTACTTATATTAAACTTGATAAATTTCAAACTTTACAGAAAAGCAATGTTTCCAATAAGAAATACAAGCATTTTTTCAGGGATTTGACTTCTTCGCCCCGCCCCGCCCCGCCCCAGT
>CAJPVJ010002375.1:0-13272 GCA_905397405.1 Oppiella nova
AAGGAAATCATATGAGAAATTGAGTGTCACATGAGTTTTGAGAGAGAGAGAGAGAGAGAGAGAGAGAGAGAGAGAGAGAGCACGACATATGATCTCTCGCAGAGAAGCAGAGCACCGGCTGATGAGAGACAGGCCATCCAAACATGTATACACGGTTTGAGTGGATATTTAATATGAGTTATAAGAGGGAAGAGACGGTCAGCCTCTCAGTTGGAAATCCAGTGCCAAACGTCTGAAGCATTTGCAGAATGTCTCACATATTAGTGAACATACAGTGAGGTCGAGTGGAAGGACAGGCAGATTTCGAGGGGCATTATCTCTCAGGCCATGAAACTCATGTCACACTGAGAATTGTGTTACTCGAGTGACTCTCTCTCTCTCTCTCTCTCTCACTCACTCACTCAGAAATCGTGAGTCAAAAGTCTTTTTGAATACTTTGAAAAACTTTCATTACATTTGGGAAAACGTCTTATAATTGAATGCAACGACTATTTTGACTAATAGTATAATAATGGGTTAGAAATTGGCTGAAAATGTGAGTGTCAGGCCATGAATTGTAAGACACACATCATACCGTAGCCAATGTTGGTGGCACTGGTAGTAAATGCCAAAAATCAGTGGTAGACCACCCACTCCTATGCCAGCATTTATGTCGCACATCATTCATATCTAAACATTTAAAGTAGTTTTTGTCACTTATTGACAATAAGTAGACAATTGTTTTGATACTGTTTTTTGTTATACCATTGTATACTCCTATTGTAAATGTATTTTATGACCGTAACCAAGCACATTACAAATCCCCTACAAATTACCCCGACTATTACCATCAGTGCCTAAAAAAGGACCCATCATATTTTTAACCCATAAAATTATGTATAAAAAACACTACTGTCCCCGAAAATATAATGTCCGTAAGAATTGGAAAAACTAATAAAATTTATTTATGAGATTATTAATAGCAGCTATTATGCTATTAATAGCCACGACCCCCTACTCGTGCCCTACCATTGTCCTAAACCCCATACCATATATTTATACAATTGTTTAATTGAAAGTAAAAATTGTTGTTTTGTATGACTTATTCGTGTGGACTATAAAAAACATTAGAGGAATGTCGTCGACAAATAAAATCTATAAACACATTGTATTTAGAGGTGAATATATTTATATATACACTGTATATATCTGTCTTCTATGGTATGTATGTATATATATCACATACGAGGCAACAAAAAAGGCATTTCCATTGGCACACCGGGATGTCTAATATGTTTTTTAGACCAAAAAAGCCTAACACTTAATGGACTGTTGCACACATTGAATGGCACTGAGCTCTATGTGCTGGTGATGTCTGTGAGCTGACAGACCCCTCATAATAGTGTACAACCGAATGGAGAGAGAGAGAGAGAGAGAGAGAGAGCTAGTATTGTTTGAGCTACCAGTGCCACACTGAATGGACTCATAGAGATAGCAAAATAGAGAGAAAAAAACTAAATTAAAAAAATCCTAAGTGGCCCTGAACTCTCTACATGTGTCAACACAATGACCCCGGTGCGCTCGTATACCCGGTCATATTAATACCATACCAGTACCATAGCACTGGTGGTCATTATGTCGGTGCCCGACGATGTCGATGATTACTAATGGCTTTCCGCGGATTAAACGTAAAGTAATCATAAAAATAGTGATTGTAATGAAATTCACTATATTTTCTGTGATATAATTGTCGAAAAATAATCAATAATTTGAGTCAAAAGAGAGAGAAAATAAAAGTCATACAAAAAACACATTCACACCGAAAATTGTCATCAATTTTGCGCTCAAAACCCATATAAAATCAATACAAATGTGCAAAAAATAATTAAATTTCGGTTTAATACCACATGAAAAGTGTATATATTTTCTATTAATACGGTATTATTTGTACAAAAACTTTTATATAACATAAAAACTTTTATGACACTTATATAACAGTTAAGTTTGAAGTACACAATAACGCATGAATTTAGGCTTAAAATGGTTACAATATTTTTGTCCAAAAAACTTCATAAAACCCATAATTAAATGATATAAAAATAAAACCAATATTTTATATATAAGTCTCGGGGATGTATGGCATGTTAACTACGATATCACTTGTTGTCTATCACCGGGTGGGGGTCGACAGTAATGATGGTCTGCCCGCCCCATAACCCCCGACGGGAAAAAGCGATTAGTTTTGGGCCATAATATTGAGTGATAAACACTATATAAGACTATAAAAACCAGAGTTAAACACTTTTATGATATAATAATAACAAACAATATATAAGTGGAAAACAACTGAATTTTACTTCAAATAAGTATCGCCTCTAATGGACAGTTCGATCGGCAATAAGCAGTTAAGTGAAGCACATTAATAGCTATGGAGTGGAAAAGCATGCAATGATGAGGGGACAGACAGTTTAGATTTTTTTCTCTCTCTCTCTCTCTCTCTCACTGTAATGACAATTAGCCATTTGGTGTGGTATTGGGCGACCATTTGGGCCGAGCATTGATTTTTGGCGTTTATATACGCTATTAAAGACAAAGTCGTGAAAAGCATATAATGATTGGTTTGGCGTATGGGTTATACACATAGAGACTGTGGCACTGGTAGTTAAATCTGGGAGAGAGAGATGCGTTTGAAAATTGCTGGTCACACACATAGACGTAGTATTAGAAATATATACGCTATCTATACAACAGGTCCATCTCCTTAACCTCCCTTTCCATTTAACTTTATTATATGGTATTTATCTCAATGATGCCCCACTTCTAGCTCTCTCTCTCTCTCTCTCTCTGAGCTATTGTCACAATCCTATCGCTCATAGTCTTAGGACTACTCCACTCCCAACAGCCAACTCTCATATGGTTTGACTCAACTAACTGTCCACCAGAAGCTCCACATTAGTCTCGCACTCATGGAAAAAGGGATTCCCTGTGAGAGTAAGACAACTGTCCCACAAATAGAGTGAAGAAATGATTATGTTTTTAAAAATCAAGAAATCATTTTCTGTGGTCTAAAAGGAAATCATATGAGAAATTGAGTGTCACATGAGTTTTGAGAGCACCAGTGGTTATCACGAAAGCAAATCTTAAAAGCCATACCACTCTCGGGTTATCTCTCTACCCAATGCCTGTCCAATCTCTCGGCTGTCTCTACACTACCGGCCCTTCACTTCTTAAGTGAGAAAACAATTTTCAATTTTTGCCAAAACATAAGAAATAGATTAAGAAAAATATTGTCATTTATGGCAAAAAAATTGTATATTTATTCATATATTGTATAATAAATGACATAAAATTCAAATACCATTTAAACTGATAATCTTATGTTTGGTATTAAAATCTGAACATAAGATTTGTTTTATCGGCAAAACTTTTTACAGTATTTTTTATGATTAGATTTTTTGTCCATTTGTGGTGTTTTTAATTCAATATTTTGTTAAAAACTTGTTTCACATTTATTGAGTTGAATATCAAAAATGCGAGATATTTTCAAATAAATTATTTGCCAAATAATTTGTTTTTATTATATTATTTCTATTCAGTAATAATAATGTATTTGTTTAACATTTAATTCACGTATATTTCTGTCACTGTTTTTATAATCGCGAGATTTCCTGATATTTTTAAATGCATTTCAAAATATTTTACGTTTTATTTTAGGGGAAGTTTTGACAAAAATATTTTTATTTATGTATTTATTTAATTTAAAAAGCATTTAAACACATCTTATTCCCAAACATTTTAAGCCTTAAGACGTTTAACACTATTGTCTCGCAATTGATCCACGATTTTGATGGTTGACTGCACCGGTAGACTATGAGACATACATTTCACGATAACTTTTGTGAATTCTGTAAATATAATCAAAACTCCTTTTCCGTTCAAAACCTCTCAAAACTCATGTCAAAAGTTTTAAGTCAAATGTCATGCGAGAGAGATATCGCACAAACAACAGGCACTTAGAGGGCAGAGCACCGGGAGATTGGATTCAAAGATTTAATCCTTTAGTGCCCCGCAAAAGGTTTTCAGCATTCAATACATATTTCCAAAAAGGATTGAAAATTTTAATTCATTTATATGTATAAAGAGTTTTAAGGGAATAATCTTTTGGCAAAGAATTTCTCGATATTCCGGTTGTGTATCGGAAACACACACTCATGTGGTATTCAATTGTCCCGCAAAATGCAGTCAAAAATTAATCCCAAGAAATACCTGTGCCGAAAGACCACTGACTTTTCAATAGTATATTTATAATAAGTTTTCAGCGTTTAAAATGCCATTGTTTTCACTATAAACACACAATGAGATAACCATTTGAGATAGCATTTGGTGGATATTCCCTATAATTTAGTATTTATTTGCCATTTATATTGTTATAAATTGTTTGCCAAAACTCTCTCTCTCATTTAAACAAATCTCTTATCGAAAGTTTTTCTCTGTGTTTATAAATATTTTTTATTTAATCAATCAATTGATTAGATTCTGTGTATACATCCCGTCTCTCTCTCTCTCTCTCTCTCTCCCTCTCGCTCTCTCTCTCCCTCTCTCTCTCTCTCTCTCTCATCAAATTATATTTACCTAATTATAAGACTAAGACATTTGTTGAGCACAACGTTTAAACACTTATTATAAGATGAGATACCAAAACCAAAATATATATAAGACATATACCGAGACTCTCCTTGACATTGAATTATTGTTTGCGTTATTCTCCACTATTTTTATCATTAAATATACACTAAATATATGTTTGGAGAAACAAAAGTCAAGACTTCTGTTCATATAATTATCTCAGAAAACACTCATTGAAAGCGTATTTTAATGCCTAAAATAGGCCCCAAATATTAGACACAGAGATGTGTTGTTTAGATAATATTAAAAAAGTTATTCCCCTTTTAATTAAGAAATGTATGCAAATGTACAAAATGTTTATACAAAATGTTTTCAAATACATAAATATAAGTTTTTATGGCTATAAATATTAGTCAAAATATTTTTGTCTGAATAAATGGCCGCATAATAGTATGGCATAAGTTTTGATAACTTAATTAATAGTCAAAAGGCTATAAATTATTGCATTTTTTGTTACATTTTTCTATTGGTATTGAATTTTTACATTGCATTCAGTGCTAGATTTGCATTAAAAGTGTGGGATTTGAGTAATTTTTAACTATAATTGTGTTTAAGGGATAGCTCTCTCTCTCTCTCATTCATAATAAAATTCTGGTCCCTTATGTCAGTATATAAGTTGAGTACATTTGTACTACACATACCGGTGCTTTAATGACTGTGCGAACGGTAATTAAGTAAGAGAGATAACCCGAGAGTGGTATGGCTTTTAAGATTTGCTTTCGTGATAACCACTGGTGCTCTCTCTCTCTCTCTCTCTCTCTCTATCGCACTCGTGTCTCATAAGAAATAAAACTATAAATTATGTATTGAATGGTAACGCCTATCGACACGAAGTCTAATATAAAACGAAAATAAATATATTTTAAACATTAATTTACAGACACTTTTGATTTTCATACCCAACACAACACACCAAAACTATTCATAAGTTTTCTCTCACTCTTAAACATCCCGTACCTCCCAATCCCATTGAATATTTACGGTATGTCTGTCGGTATGTATGTATACATTGGCACAAAAACTTGCGAAACAATCCACTACTCGACCACTCATTCTCGACAGCAAATGGATAATGAATTGTGTCTTAAATTTAACACTTGATTAGGAAAAACTCATTCCCAGAGGCCGACCATCTTTTGGCACTTTTATATTATGCCTTATCTTTTGCATCAATAAATTAGTTGTCATTTTCTGGTGGTTCCTCTCAAACAGTAGTCTTTGAGTTTTGAATTATATTTTGAAATGCTTTTTCAAATCTCTTATCACAACAACAATGTAGTAATGATTATAATGTATTACTTGTGAATGTAATTAGATTTCTTAATAATAAACTTAATTACCGTTCGCACAGTCATTAAAGCACCGGTATGTGTAGTACAGATGTACTCAACTTATATACTGACATAAGGGACCAGAATTTTATTATGAATGAGATTTCTAAAAATATTTCTGTACTTTGCATGAATTTTATTTGGAAATATATTTTTAATTTATAAGGGAAACTCTGAATTAATTTTACTTTTAATATATCCTTGGATACTTGATTATTAAAGCTGTTTAATGGTTTTTAAGTTCATAAATATTTATTATATTTAGCAATTAATATGAACTCGATTTTTCTAAATAAATAAATTTCAATTAAAGTGTGCAACATTCATTTAATAGCTAATCAGTCCTATTGATAAATAAAATATTTAATGTTCACAGCGATTAGTAGTCAAAATGCTTATAAAATTTAAAATCACATAAACATTGAGACAAATTGTGGTTCAGTATATTCATGCCATCATTTTACGACATCCCGTGAAAGTCAAGTGTTATATCAGTGAAACACATTGACATGTATTGAGACCTTTAATTGGCGTTTCAATCGTTGGAAACAAAACAAAAATCTTGTGTGAAATTTCTCTCTCAACCAAAAACCTCTCTCTTTCCGCCCCTAAGTCTCTCTCTCTTCTCTCTCTCTCCCTCTCTCTCTCTCTCTCTCTCTCTCTCTCGAGCCATAACCGAACGGCGCGGCACTCACTCCACGGTCTGATAGATAGTGATAGAGAGAGTACTCTTCATAAATGATTGGTAACCACTCCTCCCACCCGTCATACTGGAGGGCCGGGCTGTTAGTCAATGTTTAAACACCATCAGCGCTACCGAACCGCACAGACATACATACAGTACGGGAATGGCGTATAAACCAGAATAAGCCCAGAGATAGAGATAGATAGATGAGTGTTGCGTACAGATAGAGACTAAATGTGCACATCTAGCTATACATTACATACCATTCCCCTCATACATGCATACATACCACATATCAATAGCACAGATATTTATATATTTCTGGAGAGAAATAGTGTTTACAATGTTTTGTAGGAGAAGCCGCTTATGTATGCGATTCTGAGTGTTAAATAATTTTCTACACCACAAAAACTTATTGAATTTATTTTTACTTAAAAAGTGTGTTTTGTTTCACTATTTTTTGCAGACTATAAGTGCTGTGGAAATCGTTTACGTCTAGCAGTTATCAGCGCCGGTACCACATCCAGAGGGACTGGTATATCACGAGTGTGTGTTTCAAGACTTCAAATGTGGTGAAAAGATATTTTGTTTTAGAAAATAGTAATACAAACAACAAAAAAGTTTTATATACTTTTTGGTGTTTGTGTTAGACTTTATGAAACAGACTTAAAATTTATTGAATTTAATACTACTGTTCATCACATCCTTGTGTTAATTAACGATTAAATATATCGAGAATTGAATTAAAAAACGCTTTAATTACCGAAAAAACTTTTGCAAAAAGGATATTAAACTACATTTTATCGGTGGCCTAAAAAACTGTGTGAAAAAACCAGTGTTTTATTAAATCTCCAAAAAAGTTTGCAAACATTTTCTTAAAGGTAAGCAACAAAGTTTATTTCATTTATATTTCATATAATAAACCCAATGATTACTTCTTACATACATTTTTATCATCCATGGATTAATTATACAGTAATTTATATACAATTTGAAAGTAATTTTAATCCGAGATCTGAGTTAGAAATCAATGAAAACTCGTAATTATAAATAAATATCATATTTATACGAAAGTTTGTTTTCATTAATATTTAATACGAGTTTATCTGTAATACACTGTAATTTGTAATTAGAAATATACATAATTATAATTACGTGAATAACAGATGTTTATCATTATACAGAAGCAGCAATAAGTTATATACAAAATATATATCTAATAAATATCAAAAAGCAACAAAAATTCATTCAAACGGTTAGCGAGGAGTAGATAGAGAAACAAATTTGAAATTCAAAAATATTGACCTAATTTTGATTAGACTCATAAATATAATGTTATTTTCTCTCTCCGTATTTAATTTATTATAATTATTGACTACACGTTATGAACATTGGTTTAGTACAGTATACCGGGTATATAAATATATCATAAAATAAATAGTAATCTGGTTTTCACTCTGTGTTATCTCTATCTGTAAAACCCCATAAAAGCTTATAATTAAATGGCTTTGAGTTAAATGTTTAGCGAAAAAAAGTAAAACAAAAACTCTTTAACAAGAATTTGCTTCCGAAGTACTCATTACACAAAACCCTTTAATATAATGAGCAGACTGTCCGTACCTAAGGGTTAGTATATTTAGCAAAAGTCTTATTATATCAAACTTAATGAACGTATATTTTCTTACGTTATAAATATGCACTCAAATGGTGAGCGAAATATAAACAAAAATTTATTGTTTTGCTCTGAATTTCAACCGTATTTTTGTTGCTATTTATGTAATGTTAGGTATAATGTTAGGAGTAGTGTGTGTATGAGCTCACGATCCCTACCCTATCTATGTGTGCCTTTTTGGCTATCGTTTAAAACGGTTTGCTATCAATACATATCTTTATAGCAAATAATAGTAATAATAATAATAATAACGCCAATAGTTTTGGAGTAAAAAACTTTTTTCTCTTTAGAGTTGAGATATAATTTGCGTGACTTTTATATACATAGCTCTCTCTCTCTCTCTCTCTCTCTGCACTTCATTATATATTATTAGTTAACAATTTTTGTTGTCTGTATGCAATGTTAAAAATATTTCCCATATTTATATAAACGTGTGTTTTTGAAAATCCTATTCCTATCGCCACTACACGTGTGGTATTATGAGGGTCTGTCCACGCAATACTCAGCTACCAGTGCCGTAAGAGTACATACCATTCACATACAGAATCTGTATTACAGATAGTGGTGGTCATAGACTATTGAAAGGCTATAATTGTGGCATCAAATCATGGCTTTTCTCAACAAAAAAATCTTTTTTACTCGATATTTATATTCACATCCAGTTGTCAGACGTGTCTATAAAATAGGTGTATATATCTGTATACTATTGACAACACAGTAGGTATTGATAGTTGTTATGAATGCCATCGCAATTCAAATTGTATTGAGACTTGTTTATAGCCATAGGTTTTGTTTGTGAGACTATTTCGCGGGTCATCCCTATCGGGGGCCACAATCTGACAGCGAAATTAGTGCCCAAACCGTGCATACGGTTTGCAAATGATATGAAAATATTTTTAAAAAAAGTTTTATTCATTCATTGAATTCAAAGATTTTGTTTTATTTTTATTCCCCATCAATACGTATCTCAATATGTTTTCATCGATGAAATAATATATTTATATAAAACTTATAATTTTTGATGAAATATTCATTTTTTCGTGTAAACTTATAGCCAAATATATATTTTTTATGGTTTTTATTATTGACATGAATTTTAGATATGGTTTTTATTGAGACTTATTTGTAAACAGTTTTCCTAATGTCTTAACTATCAATACATTTCGTATGAATTAAAGATGTGTTTCGTATGAATATTGCATTAATTTTGTGTCAATATATTTGTATAAGACTTTCAAAAATATTCAGTTGTTTTAAACCAAACATCAATACATATTCTCTCTGGAAAACATCGGTTTATTTGTAATTCAATTGAATTTATAATTTTGTTTATCTAAACATTTTTGTTGCTTTTGGTTTTTAAGTTGGGATACAAAATAAATTAATAGTAATATAGATATCACTCCGAAGTGTATATTTGATTAAAACATTTTTGGTATATGTTTTAAATAAAGGAGTGAAAAACGATTGAAAAAACTTGTTTTTGTGGATAGTTTTTGTTGTTTATATCGTTTGATATGTCCTGTCGTCTAATAAATAGGAAAAATAATAACAAATTTCTTATTTATTTTAATTTTTGTTAGTTTTTTCAAATAAACTGTTTTAATGTAAAATCGAAATTCAAATTCAGGGAAGATTCAGATGTTTTTGATTTACATTTCAATTAAAAATTTTATCCGCAAATGGCATAAAATAAATTAAATTAATATACTTTTTGGTTCACTATTTTTCATATAAGACTTACTTTTCATTTCGGAGTTGTTTTTAAATAATTTTTATTTTATATATATAACTTCCATATCATATACTAAAAGACATTTTCTATTAACAGATAATATAGATATTTATTTTGATATAAAGTTTTTTGCACTTTATAATCTATAAGTGTTAATTATTTTAATGATATAACATTTGAATGTCGCAATTCATTGAAATTAACAAAAAAAGCTAGTATTCAATTAAATAAACACTTAATATACTATTTGCATAATAAATAAAAAATTATTTTAAACATTTAAGCGAAAAACTATATTAATTAATAGATAAAAATAAAAATATCTTTTTCTCACAATATATTTTATACGTAAAACTAATTTGAAAGTGTTTTCAACCCATTTAACCAAAATCAAAATGTTCACAAATGCATAGTGTATTATGAAAACACATTTTATTTTATTAAAACATCAAAATATCAAAATATTACTTCACTTTTCATTTGTTATCTATTGATAACAACTTTGTATTCATTTTGAATACAAAATCATTTTTGGTGAAAAGTTTTTTAACATTACTATACTTTACCGGTCGGTTACTTCCTATCGCACTGAGAGGGACAGGTAGTTGTTTAAAGGCAAAGGGAAAGGTATGTTAGAGTATTAAATAGATTAGGCGCAGAATATTCCTATGACTACTGAATATGTTTTTATGATTTTTGTGGTGAAGTTAATGACGAAAAGACATTAAGAGACAACTGTTATCTCAAAGTCTTTCACTATTTGTATGAAAAAGTTATTATTTATTATTAATTTTGTTTTTAAAATTCAAAAATTGTGTCCATATTTTGAGCCATAAATCCTGTATTTAATATATCGCCAAAATCTCCGCACATTTAACGCATATTTTTCATAACATTTTTTATTTATGTGGAAAACATTTTTTGTCCAAAATTTCTATAATAATAGTAATGAGAAACATATGAGCAAAGGGAAGGGATGTGAGTATGTGTATGGGGACGGGTATTATAACCACAGATAAAATGATAAAACTAAGACTTTTCTGTATTCATCTCATATTTTTCACCGAAAAATATCTTTAAGTCACTGAAAATTATGGCTAAAAATATTTTCAAGTCTCGAAACTGTGTCCTAAAAGTTAAAAGTAATAAATATTTCTCCATTAATATGACAGTTGTGTTTACAATAGGACAGCGCCTGTAGTCTGTTCTCTACTCACAAATACAATGAACTCTCATTTATTAACAATTATCTCGTGAATAGTGTACATCTATTAGGAGGGTATACCCAGACGTGTAGCTATTTCTAGACTACAAACTTTGAGATTACTTTCAGATTAGTCAACGACAGTCGACCGTAGACATCGGCTATACCTTAAGACCTATGCTATAAATTATAATAAATGTATTTTTCATATTTAAAGACAATTTATCATTAAATATCGTGTGCACTGTGTGTGCGATTGCTTACCTACCAAACCGTAGTCCCCCCCATTCATAGGCGCTATTATATATTTTTATAGGCACCGGGACTTTTGGCCCGACTTTTATATATCTGTTTCGTTGATTGCATTCAACGATAGGACCACTAAATAAATGTTTGTTTCCATTGAGACTATTGTGGTGGCAATGAGCGTGTGTAGGGTATAGGCAGCAAAAAGCTACTGTTACTTTTGATATACAGACCTCCCTTTCCTCCCGACGACCAAATGGGTCGTTATCTACCAATCCATAAAAGCACCTGAAAAAAGACTACCGGTGCCAACACCTCTAATGGCATTATTATTATAATTGTTTCTCTCGTTGTGTTTGGACTGTATTTTATGTGTCTTTTTGAGGTACTTTTTATGTGCTGCTAATGGTATTTATATGGCATACCTGTCCCTTATCATAGGATAACCGATTGGTCGACAAAAGGGTCTCTCCATTAGTGTACGAATTCTTGTGATTAAGAAAAATATGTTTTGTATTTAAAATCATTGGAAACTATATTTTTAATGACTTTTTATATTATGTGCGAATAGTCTCGTAAAACAAATTTATTATAATTTGTATATTCAATGAAATCGTATGACTATATCGTTATTATGTATTCAGTGCTACCGTTAGTTAACATTGTTTTTCATTTCATTGGCATTGATTGACACTTGAATTGAATTAGAAATTAGTGTATAATTAAAATTCAGTGTATATATAGTCGGTATGGGAAAAAAGTTGTGCCCATATTTTAAGGCGTTAAACACATTGAAAAACAAACAAAACATTACTTCAAAATTAATTTGCGTTCAGAATATTATATTTGAGATTTAGGAGTCAAAATATTTTTGTTGTTCACGTTTTTATTAATAATTTTATGGTAATTTTTACGACAAATATTATACAAACAGTTTTTAATCTAATTTATATATCGACCTCTTATTAAGTGGTATTTGAATTGGAAATTATGTTTTGCTTTTATCCGAGATTTTTATTATTTTTGATGTCTTTTTCACTCATATTTAATATTTTAATATTTATATATCCATTAAAATTGTCAGACACATCTTGTTTTTCATACATATATTAACACAAATTTTTTAGTATAGAAATGTATTCACTTTAACCATATACAGTGAACACTCGATATAATATAGTAAATTAAAAACATTTATATATTAATTAAGATAAAAGTTTTTAATTTTATTTGAGATGAGAATTAATTATTACTTTTAATTTATACACTTTCCCGATATACATGTTAATACTTTTAATACCTTTTAATACACTATTCGTGATCGAGTTATTGATTAGTGGACCCGAAGTTTAATCATCGATATTATAAATAAATATTTTAAAATTTTAAAAACAAAATTTCAACTGAATTCAGATAACTATTAATATTTTTGTTTTTATTTTCCTTTGACTCCAGAAATTCATGAAATATATATAAATTAACGAAAAGATTATTATACAAAGTGTGACATAAATTGAATGGCAATTAATATTTGTCGATAAATTTCTGTATAATTATTAATAGTTTTCTTAGTTTCAGAGATATTTTTGATGTTTTTCTGCAAATGGGATGAAAATTATTTATAATTAAAAACTTATATTTCTGTTAAAGTTTTCATGAGAAATTAGTGGCAATAAAATTAAAGACAAATTATTGATTTTGTTTTTAATTTATTAATTTTGTGTTGTTTTTATC
>CAJPVJ010002376.1:0-13268 GCA_905397405.1 Oppiella nova
ATAGCCAATTGAATACACACTATGCGGCCTCATGATTGCCAACGACTGTCATATACGGCACGTATCTGTTCGGGGTATAAATGATTGCAATTGGTTTGTGGCTCACGAGGAATGGCTCACTCGAGTGATCACTTACGCTGTGATCGGTTCCATTTGTCTCATGAATTCATCGCCGACTCTGGCGTTGTCCTAAAAGTGATGCAAACAATTAATTAATCTCAAGGATTATACGCTAATTATAACGGAATCGATGGCAAAATACTCACAGAATCCATATCGTAGGCGAAGTCACCTTCAGATATGACAAAGTGATTACAAACTCATTACAAAACGATTTGAATGCATACCTATGTGGAGGACGGCGTCGTATTTGCCTTTCGATACCTCTTTTTGAAGACTTTAGTGGCAAACAAACAACAGATTTAATACAGAATTAAATATAATAGATGAAAAAGTTATGTAAGAATTGAATGTCAATTACTAAGGAATGGACACTCCGTTAACGTTTCCCAAATCACCGATAATCGCGAAGTACGGGCTCCAAGAGTTACCCTCTTTCATGGCCTTAAACCAGTAGACACTACTCCAACCACCGGAGTCACTGCCGCAGTGGTAGACTATATAATCAATGGTAGACATCGAGGTTAAGAATAATCTGTATATAAGTCCCTAAAACCAGTGACTAATTTAAACAAAATATCTGTCGCCACAGAATATTCTCGTGGTTTGTAAAAGTCACTTAAAAATTGTGGACAAATCTACAGATATTTTGCTTAAGTGGTCACTCGAGTTGATTACAATAGGTGCCATCGGGGGTCAGTCCGGTCATCACCACTCTATGGATATACATAACCCTATGTTCAGTGCCCCCGTCGGTGAACCGGTTGGCGTAGCCCTGAGTGACAGTATTGAGATCAGTTGGTGACCGACCGAACTCCACAGTGGTCTGAGGCGTGGAGTCCATGGTGACCCAGGTCACTATCATCTGAGTCGGATCCACTGGTCATCAAATGGATCGGTTAAGCAATGAATTAATAATAAAGTCATTCATATATCAAACGGATATCCATTACCTCCATATGAGAGATGGATTTGTTCGGGTTGTGTCAGTTCGTAGGCATCACCGGAACTGATCCACAGACACGTACTCAACAACAGTATGAATGCAATCATTTGTTGTCGACTCTTATTCGCGGAAATTAATTATAGTAACGAAACAAATAAATAAAATTACGATTTTTATTGCCTATTGGACTCATTGTTTCAGGTTTTATATACTTTTGTTATAGCATTTTGATTAGATATCGTGTTATCATTAAAACATGTGATTAAAATACACATTATTATTATTCATGTATCATATTCTGGTATTTAATAACATAATTTAATGCCTCATATAATATGCACCATTAGCGAGGTGAATATGATCCAGGTTCAAAGTGTTTCATTATTTGATACCAATTTTCATTCACTGAATTGTTTTATTTATTTAATTAATTGTTTGCAAAACACGTGAAATGAATATTATCTGTTGGTGTCTAATATCTGTTGAGTTTATTCATACCAAGACACCGATGACACCACCAGGTGATCCAGAGGTTAGAGACAGTCAACGCATATATCATAAGTTATTGTTTTTAGTTTTTTGCCACAACTTTTTTTGTTGTCAATTTATTTTTCTTTAAACCAAATTTTAATTTACATTATGTGTTGAGTTTTTTTTGTGATAATTTATCTTTTATTTTAAAAGCTTTTTCATTTTTGTCATTAAATAGTAGTAATATAGTTATCTCTCTCTCTCTCTCTCTCTCTCTCTCTCTCTCTCGGCATTACAAAGCGATCGATGAATTAAATTATGAAATAAATTCTCATAAACTCCTGAAATAAATGCTAAAATTCTCATGAATTCTGGCTTAAAATAAAATTCTTTGAATTTTAGTACAGAATATTCTGCAATGAAAATTGCTGTAAGGTTTCATATAAATTATTTCACATTAAATGTACGACTATTTCATAAAAACTGATAATAAGTTTTCTCTTTGTACAAAAAATACCTGTTATTTACGATAATATGTTCCCAAAAAATCAATATTTAATCAGAAAATAATAATAAAACATTCATTTGAATACAAATACAAAACAATGAATTCTATAGAAAAATATAATATACATTACTAACTAATAAACATTATTTTAACATAATACATTTACTGATGAAAATAATAATAATTTAATCATTTTATATTACATTTAACGTCCGATTAAATTGTTTTCTAAAATTATATTCTGTAAAAAGTACCAAGTATAGTGATAATACAATACTGTGCAAAGTACTCTGAGGGTTAAGTTCATTGTTTTTCAAGTAATTATCGCTAAAAACATATTTTAAAATTCCGATCAAAAGCTATATTATCAAGCGTAAAGGATATTGGATTACCCAATGATGGCCAGATGGTGGTGCAACGTATGATACGTATGGGAATATAGTCATCAGTTTCCCAAAACATACCGCAGAAAAGTTTTTTGTCTCATTTCACGTGTTTTGCAAACAATTAATTAAATAAATAAAACAATTCAGTGAATGAAAATTGGTATCAAATAATGAAACACTTTGAACCTGGATCATATTCACCTCGCTAATGGTGCATATTATATGAGGCATTAAATTATGTTATTAAATACCAGAATATGATACATGAATAATAATAATGTGTATTTTAATCACATGTTTTTAATGATAACACGATATCTAATCAAAATGCTATAATAAAAGTATATAAAAACTGAAACAATGAGTCCAATAGGCAATAGAAATCGTAATTTTATTTATTTGTTTCGTTACTATAATTAATTTCCGCGAATAAAAAGTCGACAACAAATGATTGCATTCATACTGTTGTTGAGTACATGTCTGTGGATCAGTTCCGGTGATGCCTATGAGCTGACACAACCTGAACAAATCCATCTCTCATATGGAGGTAATGGATATCCGTTTGATATATGAATGACTTTATTATTAATTCATTGCTTAACTGATCCATTTGATGCCCAGTGGATCCGACTCAGATGATAGTGACCTGGGTCACAATGGACTCCACGCCTCAGACCACTGTGGAGTTCGGTCGGTCACCAACTGATCTCAATACTGTCACTCAGGGCTACGCCAACCGGTTCACCGACGGGGGCACTGAACATCGGGTTATGTATATCCATAGAGTGGTGATGACTGGACTGACCCCCGATGGCACCTATTGTAATGAACTCAAGTGACCACTTAAGCAAAATATCTGTAGATTTGTCCACAATTTTTTAAGTGACTTTTCAAACCACGAGAATATTCTGTGGCCATAGATATGTTGTTTAAATTAGTCACTGGTTTTAGGAACTTATATACAGATTATTCTTAACCTCGGTGTCTACCATTGATTATATAGTCTACCACTGCGGCAGTGACTCCGGTGGTTGGAGTAGTGTCTACTGGTTTAAGGCCATGAAAGAGGGTAACTCTTGGAGCCCGTACTTCGCGATTATCGGTGATTTGGGAAACGTTAACGGAGTGTCCATTCCTTAGTAATTGACATTCAATTCTTAAATAACTTTTTTCATCTATTATATTGAATTCTGTATTAAATCTGTTGTTTGTTTGCCACTAAAGTCTTCAGAAAGAGGTATCGAAAGGCAAATACGACGCCGTCCTCCACATCGGTATGCATTTAAATCGTTGTGTAATGAGTTTGTAATCACTTTGTCATATCTGAAGGTGACTTCGCCTACGATATGGATTCCGTGAGTATTTTTCCGTCGATTCTGTTATAATTAGCGTATAATCCTTGAGTTTAATTGATTGTTTGCATCACTTTTAGGACAACGCCAGAGTCGGCGATGAATACATGAGACAAATGGAACCGATCGCAGCGTAAGTGATCCACTCGAGTGAGCCATTCCTCGTGAGCCACAAACCAATTGCAATCATTTATACCCCGAACAGATACGTGCCGTATATGACAGTCGTTGGCAATCATGAGGCCGCATAGTGTGTATTCAATTGGCTATGAATTAACTCAAATAATAATTATTTATTTACGTGATCTAGCAACTTTTCCAACTACGAGAATCGGTTCACCATGATTGACCACACGTCCGGCCAAATGAACAACCATTTCTACAGCTATAATGTCGGGCCCATACACTTCATCGTATTCTCGTCGGAGTATTACTATTACGTGGACTTCGGGTGGAATCAGATTGACGTTCAGTACAAGTGGTTGGAGAACGACCTCAAAGAGGCCACAAAACCCGAGAACCGGGCGGTCAGGCCCTGGATTATAACGATGGCCCACCGGCCCATGTATTGCAGGTACAGAATTGACAGACATTCTTGTAACGATTTACTAGTATTTTGACATAATATTCACGATTCTGCGTCCAATTCTCGCGGAATATTCTGTTCATTAGTACCGATGACAGCGACGACTGTACCCGTAAGGAGAGTATTGTAAGTGCTTTTCAAGAATACATAGGATTTCTCATGTGTTTCGCCAATGAATTTAATTTTAATCTCATTTCGTTATCTCTCTATTTATCAGATAAGGAAAGGCATACCAGTAGTGAAGGCCTACGGATTGGAGGACCTGTTCTACCAGTACGGGGTGGACGTGGAGATCTGGGCCCACGAGCACATCTACGAGCGAATGTGGCCCGTCTATGACCGGCACGTGTATAACGGCTCGGTCGGCGATCCCTACACTAACCCCAAAGCGCCCGTCCATTTCATCACCGGATCAGCCGTAAGCCATTCCCCCAGCAATAGCTGAACCAAATGTGGCCCGTCTATGACCGGCACGTGTATAACGGCTCGGTCGGCGATCCCTACACTAACCCCAAAGCGCCCGTCCATTTCATCACCGGATCAGCCGTAAGCCATTCCCCCAGCAATAGCTGAACCGTCGAAATGTTTGTGAATTAATGGAGTTTTAATCAATTTTTTTCTGTCGCGGGAAAGGGATGTCAAGAAGACATCGACCCATTCGTGCCGAACCCCCCGCCCTGGAGTGCCGTACGTATCCGCGACTACGGCTACACTCAGATGAAGGTGTGGAACCACTCGGTGATCGACTTCACGCAGATATCCAGCGATAAAGTACGCGATGAGTTGAACAGAAAATAATTATACTTTTATTATTAGTTTCTCGTAAATTAAATACAATATATTTGTTTTGCAATTAAATTTTGTTTTGTCACTAATAGGGAGGCGTTGTGGTCGACAAGTTTACCGTCGTTAAGGAAAAGCACGGGCCAGAGGCCTGGCTATAGGGGGAACGGGAGGTACTAATCGTTTAATACTTTTATATATACTGTTTGCTTATAAGTTTTATATCCGATAAAAGCCTGAATATATATACCGGTGTATACCGTAATTATAATGTAATTATCGCTACAAATTGTGGGCTAAAAATGAAAAAAATTCCGTATTAAAAACTATTTGTTTTTTTGTTTTATACATACATTTGTATTATTTGTTTGTCACTTAAAATCACAGTTTAATCCGCTATTGAATTGAATCAATCGTTTATACAGTACTTGTGTTTGTCATGTGTTTTGGCCGTAAATTAAAGCCCAAAATATATGTTTAAACAATAATCATAATCATAATAATTACACAAAAAACAAAAACAACTTATAATATAATAAATAACACAAAAATGACTGTTTTTTCACTCTCGGTATGGAAAGTCCGGATTCACAGCACGAATTCAAAAAAAATATAAATTAAAAATAAATTAACTTTTTTTTGTTTCACTCATTTTAAAACGACAATCAAAAAGGCGTTTAAAACAATAAAACAAAATAACGTATAATAATAATAATAATAATAGTAATAATAATTAATTCATTGGATAAAATTCACAAAATAAAAATCAAATTCTCGTTTCATTCAAAAAGTAAAACTTAATAATAATTAAGAATTGAGTTTAAAGTTAGAGGCGAGTAGTGGTGTGAGAGTAAGCCCTGAGAGGGTCAGCCCATGTTAGGCGAGATTCTGGTGATGGCGTTGTCTTTGGTCATCATCTCGATCTCCAACTGAATATTTTTAGGCAAATCCTTGGATATCAGCTCTTTCTCGATGGCCACCAAAATGCTTAATGTCTTCAGCGATGGCTCTGCGCACGGATCGACACATTGTAGGCATTGTTTAGTCAATTAAATCATATAGTAATGAGGGGACAGTTAGTATTATTTAGTGTGTATTTGTTAAGGATTTAATGTTTCAGACATTTGTTTCAATAAAATCGTTAAACAATTTACTATTTTTCTGACAAAAGGCTAGCATTTGTATGAATGTAGCAAAAAGTTACGACAAATTCTTACACAAAGAATATTCTCTTATTCTGAGAAAAATTTCCGTTTTATAGTCTAATGTTACAGAATATTCTGTGAATTGGTTTGATATTCAGTAATAACAGCACTAATACTATTAAATGAAGACATTTTTAATTTATAAAACATTTATTTAGATTAAATATGATATGAAATAACTCTATAGACTTAGCGATGAGTTAAAGATATTTATGAGATCTTAAAACTCGAGTACTTTCGGTCCTAATCGGAGCCTTTCGTCACGAGTTATAACAAAAAATTAAAAAAATTTAGAAATTAAGATAAAATAATAATAGAAATAACAAATAAGATAACTACACACTGGCCTACCCCTACCACCCTTCACACTGTAGGCCTCCCTTTCCTAAGACATAAAACTGAAGTTCAAGCGAAAGTCAAACACAACTGTCTTCTGGACTTTCATCTACTTCTGGAGACAACACTTCCACTCGAAGATCACAAGTCATGCGAAATATGTTGAGACAGTGGTTGGGATAGTATGCGAAGCACGCAGTGAGAGGACTGTCATCTACTCTGCCCTTCACTTCACTTCGAGTCGAGCATTAAGTTCATCGAAGGAATGGGACGTTAAAGACGACATGAAAGAGTGTCTCCGAAGGGAAGGGATGGGTATGGGATCAGTCGGACTATCACAGACATCTCCGACTGTCTGGACTCCCAACACCACTGCCCGCATACCCTTCCCTCCCCTCCTCTGAGGCACCCTTTCATGTCGTCCTCTTTGACGTCCCATTCCTTATATGAACTCAAGAATCGATTTGAAGTGAAGTGAAGGCAGAGTAGAGGACAGTCCTCCGACTCTTTGCTTCCCATACCATCCCAACCACTGTCTCAACACATTTCGCATGACATGTGGTCCACGAGTGGAAGTGGTGTCTCCAGAAGTGGATGAAAGTCTAGAAGACAGTTGTGTTTGACTTTTACTTGAACTTCACTTTTATGTCATTTGAAAACTTTTGTGATATTCGTGTGAATTGTTGAGAAATTTTTGAAATATTTACTCAATATTTGTCTCAAAATAATTTCATATACTTTTGAATTAGATATAGAAATGCAAACGTATTCTCAAATGAAACACTTATTTATCACTCAAACTGTGTTATAGTCAAAGGCTGGACAAGTGTAGGGGACGGGTAGGTAATTGTGGTGTCAAACGTGCAAAAATAACCGCAAAGTGTATACTCACTGAAGTCTAGTATAAAGAGGTCGGAGTGATCCCTGAGTCCTAAGTCTATGTGCGAGTAATACGGCGGCGACGGACCGACCATTTGTTGCATAAGATACGGACTGTTCGGTGAGAGAGCACAGGTATGGAAAACAAAAAAGTCAATTAACGCTAACCACATCGAAAAACACCCAATCAATCAAATCGCTACAAACCTGGTGCCGCCAAACAGGTACAGCCTATCGGCCACTACGCAACAGCACTGGCGCCGCCGGGCGCACGGCCTACGCCTCCCGTGGACTTCCATCAGCGACCACTGACTGGTCTTTGGATCAAATTTGTACAAATCGTTGTAATGGACTCTATCGACGCCATTATAGCCGCCGAAGACGTATATATTATCGCTATAGACGAACGACGAGTGCGAGCGCCTCCCGGTGGGCCTCAGGCCCCGGGTGTCCGGCGTAACCCACGCGTTGGTCGCGACGTCGAAATACATGATAACATTGCAGTAGAGCTCCTGTTGCGAGTGATTGGGTCCCGACCGGTCCGATCGGCCCCCGAATACGTACATCCGGTTCCCGTAGGCCACCGCTGAGTGGAAGTCGCGCCACGAGGGGGGCGTTCCCGAGGCCTTCACGTACGACCAGACGTACGTCTGGAGGTCGAGGCAGTAGATGTCGTTCGAGAAGCGTTCGGTGAGCTCCTCGTAGCCGCCGAAGATGTACATCTTGTCCGCGATGGCCACCGCTGTGTGTCCGTCGCGAGCGCCCGGTATGTTGCCGGTCACCGGGGGCCTGTCCGTCCAGTCGCCGGCGCTCGTGTCGAAGCAGTAGAGCGTGTTGTCGGCGTAGATGTCGTTACGGCCGCCCCATATGTACACCATATCCCCGTTGGCCACCGCCGTGTGGCCGTACCGTTGGAAAGGCACCTCAGACTCCAGGCGCTGCTGCGACGGGTCGCACAGCTTCTGGAGGTCGCACGACGTGGTGTTCAGTTTCCAGCGCAGGGTCTCTGTGGGCGGGGGTCAGGGAAGGTATGGGTGGATCAGTTGGTGGTGATGAATGTGTAGGCGTGTGTGTGTGTGTATGGGATGGCATACCTGTGTCCAGGATGTGACAGTCGATGGGCTTCAAGAGGCCGTAGTTATCACCCGTACAGTAGCCGCCGAAGGAGTAGACATACTGTCCCACAGCCACCGCCGCGTGGTTCACGCGTTTGGGCCCACCCTCCAGGTGTGTCGTCCAGTGCATGGCTCTCTCGGCTAGGGATCAGCTGTTTGGTGACACTTATACACAGAAGCAATGGCAGTGTTGGCGGCGACACACCACTGATGACCTATACGTTAACACGGGTTTCAATGGGTTAGTGATAAATGCGTTAATCGGTGGCCAATCGCCGCAGTGTTACCGTGTATTGGCTGATGAGGTGGATGCGGTGGTGGTGATGATTAGCACCAGGGTGGTGTCTGCGAGTGTTTGGTGTGTGTATTGTGTCAGTGAGTCCCAGAAATGCGTATTTTTGGCACTTTTTTGGCAATAAATAGCTTTTTGTTGTAGACTTTGGTGTCAGTAGTGAAAGTCAACGCAGTTTTGTGTGTTTGCAGTGCGAGTGCACTCCCTATGCATAACGCCGTTAGGTTTGTATGCAGTGGTGTTCACTCCCTAAGTTAGCCTTAGTGTTAGGCTTTAGTGTATAGCGTTTCCTATGGTATTGTTGTGTTATATGTGTCTGACAGTGAAGTGTCAGTGGGTGTGTGAAAGGGGCAGTGAATGAGTTAAGTGTACGACAATGGATATCGATAACCGATTATGGTTTCACTTTTCAATCCATACGTTATTTACTGTTTTTGAACGCTATTCACAAAAAACATCTGTTTTTCAAAAATCTGTTTTAAATTTCAAATGCCTTTTGAAGTGAAAACTAATTGTGTTTTGATTTTTAGCGACAAAATTAATACACGTTTTAGTGGTTTAAGCGGTGATCACGTGATCGCGTGAATTGGTGTCCCATTTGCTCAAGACTTTTAACACCCGGGAACCGATGTCTGAATTATCTCTGAACCAGAGTTGGGACTATTTGTCGGCGAGTTTGACACACTTCGAGGTAATGAGACAATTGTCACTCAATTAGATCTATGGATAAATGAATGGTATGTTTGTATCCACTCTGACAGCCAACAAGTGGCCACAACTCGTGTGAACTCCAGACTGCGATACAAGTACTCAAAGACAACTCATTCCTCGAGGTACTCATCGAATGGTACTATGATTTGTACAACACATACATCAACGAAGAACTCGTACCGCAGTTTTGGTCGCCATTCAAGACGAGACACCACTCGTCGTCCGCCAACTCCTCGGACACCGCTTTCCCCACGACATCCACTCACGACATCCTATTCGCCGCCTTTAACGAGCTCTTCGTGTCCGCCAATAAGTGGATCGAAAACCAAGTGTTGAGATCAGTGTTCGAGTTGTGCTCCGATTGTCAACAGTTCCGCGAACTGCAGATGAAGATGAAGGCACTGTTGCGGTCGATACTGATGGCGGAGATACCCGTCTGCTTCAATCAGTACCTCTTAAGCGCCTATTCGTTGGCCTTTTCGGTGAATCAGTACCAGAAGAATAGACACAACCTGTCGGTCGACGTGTCCACCGAATCGATCGAAATGGACGCCAAGTGCAGAGGGTGTCAGCAGTCCATCGAATGCTTGTGTCGATCCATCGGCGAAGACTTCATGCAATTCAACCGACAGTTGAGTGAATTATCACTGATTGAAGTGATGTCTGGCGACACCATCACGTCTGTGATGCACTCGTGCATCGAAAAGCATATCTACCAGAGCTGTAAAGGTATGGCCAGACCTGGTTTCGGTGACAGTATGTCTGTTATAATCGTGGGATTGTCGCGCATTTCAGGCAACTTCGAGGTCTCGTGTATCTGCAATCTCAAGAAGTGGATCGACAACACTGTCATCAATTGGGTGCGCATAGTGTACGGCATGTCCTCCTTCAGCAACAGTCTGTCCAACTTAGAGGAACGGCTGACACACTTCCTGTACGAGACGTACGCCAACTGTCGTATGGAACAGATGTTCGACATTATCATCGAATACCCGGAGTCGGAGCCATCGCTGATCGACTTGAGGGAGTGTCTGGAAAAGTGCGCCAACTTTAGGCCCAAACTGATTAAGTCGCTGAAGGAGTCGCTGGAGACCCGGCTCCTACACCCGGGCGTCAGCACCAGCGACATACTGGCCGCCTATATATCGGCCATTAAGGCGCTCCGGGTGTTGGACCCGACGGGTGTGGTGTTGCAGTTGGTGTGCGAGCCGGTGCGCCGGTACCTCAAGTCACGGGACGACACCGTCCGGTGCATCATAACGGCGCTGACGGACGAGACGTCTAGCGAACTGTCGCCGGAGTTCGTGAAAGGGGGCGTCCAGTCGAGCGATGAGAACAACTACGCCAGCGATGACGAGAATATCGGTGACAATTGGCAGCACTGGGTGCCCGACCCCATAGATGCCAATCAGGAAGTGACTAACGGGGGAACGGGTGGCTCGAAGTCGCTGAGGAGTTCCGATATCGTCAGCATTTTGGTGAACATCTACGAGAGTAAGGATCTGTTCGTCGAGGAGTACCAGCGACTGCTGGCGCAGAGGCTGTTGACGAACTTCGAGTGCAATCTGGAACACGAGCGCCGGAACCTCGAGCTCCTGACCCTCCGGTTCGGCGAATCGGATCTTCACGCCTGCGAAGTGATGCTCAAAGACGTGAAAGAGTCGGAGCGTATCAATCAGCGCATCAATTCTGGTGAGATCGAGGCGCACCGCATAGACGCCTTTCCCATCAATTCGCTGATACTGTCGGCCCAATTCTGGCCGGAGAAGCTCGGGTTGCCGGCCATCGAGGACTTGAGCGGTCTTAAGCTGCCGCCGGAGGTCGACTCCGGGACCCAGGAGTACACGCGTGCGTTCGAGACCATCAAAGGCAGCCGTACGCTGAACTGGATGTCCCACTTGGGTCTCGTGCAGCTGGAGCTGGACTTTAACGGCAAAAAGTTGACGTATTCCGTGCCGCCCATACAGGCGACCATCATATGGCACTTCCAGTCGCGCCAGTCGTGGACTATCACCGAACTGTGCGAAGTGATGGGTATTCCGCCGTCAATACTGCGCCGACGGATCGCTTTGTGGCAAAACAAAGGCATTCTGAAGGAGACGACAACCGACCGGTTTGTGCTGATAGAGGACGAGCGGATAGTGTCGGCGCATACCGGCGCCCACGCGGACACGCATATGGACAACGATTTTGACGAAGACATGGCTAACGATAAGATGACGGCGTCGGCAGTCGATGAGAGGGAGGAGAAGCTGTCGGTGTACTGGAGTTTTGTGCTCAATATGCTCCAGAATCTGAATTCGTTGACATTGGAGCGGATCCATCAGATGCTGCAGATGTTTGCCATGCAGTCGGCCAACGCTAATGAGCTGACCGCTCATGAGTTGAGACAGTTCTTGGAGTCGAAGGTGAGGGAGCAGAAGCTGGTCTACTCTAACGGACAGTATAGGCTCAATGATGCCAATTGATTGGCTAATTGGTGGCCAAGTGTTGGATCAGCCGATTGGACAGCTGTTTGTGTGTTTCCCTCGTGAGTGGTGTAGACTTTTTAATGGTTGTATATTTGTATTGATGTTTTTAATCGTATTTTTATATTTAGTAATTATTTTTGTAACGATAATTAATCTATAATTATTTGGCGAATCAATGCAAATGTTTTACACTTTATTTGTATGAAAAACCGTTTAAAATATGCCACTAATTAGCGCCACATTTGACACCCGAGAGAGTGATTAAAATTGAAATTTACTGTAAAATAGTATTAAATTTATACAACAAATAAAAAATTTACAAACAAAAATCGATCATTGTTGCTAAATAATTACATTTGCCACTAAATGGTCAGGGTAAACTACAATTCACACCCGGGTAATTGTAGGGGTAATGCTTACGCCGGGGTATAGTGTTTGAACTGTGTTTAAAGTTATACAACAAATAAAATACAACATAAAACTTATCCTATGTTATGAGACAAATAAATTTTTTCATTAAATAACCCTGCTAAACCCCAATTGAACATTATAATTACAATAGCATGAATTGCAAATCATTTTGGGGGCGGAAACCAGGGGGTCGCGCGTCCGACAACTACCGGCAAACACCTCTCGCGTAACGTAATCCGTGAACAGCGCGCCTCCGCTAATAGCACGGCGCCGGCGCACTGCACACACTCTGTGACGTGTTTATGGCTTTCAGAGACAAACGTAATGTCGGAGTCCTATGGCATTCACATCGCATTCATTGTGTGCGTTAAGGGACTCAACACTTTCAGTGAACGCATTATTACAGCCATAGTGTGAGCGAACAGACCGTCGACTCATACATACAGAGCATAGCATTGCCTATCAATACACCACTCGCTCGCTGCTCATCGCGTAATACCGGAGCTCAACACCACATACCTGTGCCCCTCGTATACACACTAAACACACCACTCACTCATTGGTCTACAATGGCATTGAAGAGGATCAAGAAGGAGTTGGAGGACCTTAAGAGGGACCCCCCGGCCCAGTGCTCGGCCGGTCCGGTGGGCGACGACCTGTTCCACTGGCAGGCGACCATTATGGGCCCCCCCGACT
>CAJPVJ010002377.1:0-13264 GCA_905397405.1 Oppiella nova
TCATTTTAGATGCACCAGGTACACCCGATCTAACCCACACCCATTCACCGGTTATTATATTTGAGGAGTTTGTGTCATATATTGCATCCTATGTTAGCCTATGGTTTGGATTCTCTATTATAATGCTCTCCAATGTTATTCATACTTGTTATAAGTATGTACACAATAAACTTATTGTGTTTTGTACATATTATTTTTCTTATAATATGAATTTGAATATTAACAATTGTAAATTAAACTTGTTCAAAAAGAGAAATAAGAATATTAAATGTTTAAAAGCAATATCTATAAAATAAAATTATATAAAATGTAATAATTTTATTTCATTATTAGAAAAATATTCAGTATATTTACAAATAGTATATTAAATTGCAATTATCTTAACAAAATTTTGATATTAAAATTTTTTTGATTTAATTACCTAAAACAAAAATAATTATACAAATTATTCAAAATACTTTTTAATCTATTGGGTTGTATATTATATAAAAATGTTTAACCTTCAACAGTAAGAGTGAATGAATATAAACTTTTAATGTCCTAGAAACATTGAAAATATATTGAGAAATTAATTTAAATTATATAAATAATTTTAATATGAACCATTTAAACTAAATGCAATAATCTATTTGATGAAAATTTTTATTTCAATCTAATGTCTAATAAATTACCATGTTATTAGATAAAACTGTTGTAAACACAACGATTAATAGTAATTATAGTAATAGGTTTAGGAAATAAAGTTATTATTATTAATATTAATATAGTGAAATAAAACTTCAAAACAACATTATATTTAATTAGTATATTAGTAGCCAAAAATATTTTATTATAGAATTATTATTATATTTTAAAATCTTGTACAACAAACAATTTTTTAAATTTCAATAAAATCATGTATTGTGATTTAAATATTGTCCATGTTACATGTTTTGTACTATGTTTATCAGCATGTTTGTACCAAATCTATCAAATATGTTACATATATTTCTCGTACAAAACTATCACCAGGGTTGATTACGAAAATAATTTATTTAAATCTTTACCGGCGGTCACCATATGTTTCGACAAAATCGACGATTTAAAAGACAAATATTTAAAACAATTAAACATCACTTTAAATGAGAATAATAGAAATGACAATGTTGAAGTTGTGGAAAAGTTATATTCAAATTATTCAATAAATGATCAGGTTAATGTATTTTTAAATGGACATGACGATATATTTGCTAGTTGTTCCGTTTTAGGAAGCAATATTTTAACGGATTATGGGTTAAAAGGGAATTTCTATGTGAATTGTAAAGTTATTAGCGAGGTGAAAGTATCAATCAGTTATACCAAGTGAGTTTATATAACTTAAAATTTAATTTATATTATATATTTGTGAATTACTTTATTACTATACATTTATATATGGTTTATACTTTTATATTTGTATAAACCATACTAAAATGTGTACTACTGTGATACAATATTTATAATAATTATTCTATTATAAGTGTTGTTCTTGCTGATATTATGACAAAGTTTAATGATCCTTTTCATATTGCTAAAACATATTTTAAAACTTAATTTCAGCTCGTATAAAACTTACAAAGCTAATAGATTTTGCCAATTTAATCCCACAGATTGTGTTTCACATATATGTCGCAAATTGATGGCCAATCCAATGCTAAATACTTGATTAAAAACGATATAAAATTCCGGGACTATGCCAGTCTATTTATGAACATTGTAATTAATTTGCAGCATGCTAAGTTGTATATTGCAATTCACTCGAGAGATATCAAGATTAGAAATCTATTTAGACATGGTTTTACCGAGTTATCTATAAAACCTTCACCAATGAATAAATCAATGATTTATTTTCTACATTATAATAAGCTGACAGTGAAGTCACTGCCAAAACCCTATGAAACTGATTGCGTGGATTATAGTCCGTTTAAATCGTTGAACGATTGCATTGATAATTGTAGGATAGCTATATTTAAGCAGATGTGGCCGGGTTATTGGCCTGGAAACTACCTGGCCTATAATTTGACACAAAATACTAGACTTAAAGATGTCATTGGTTATTTTAAAGTAAATAAACCTGAAGATTTTGAAATTGGAAATGTAGAGATAAGTGCGGCTGGAATAACGTGTGTAAAGCTATTTATTATATACCTAAATTAGGCAGGGTTTTAGATAATTGGGGAAAGCATCGTCTATTCTTAGATACACCCGACATACCCGACCTAATCCACACCCATTCACCGGTGATTTTGTTTGAGGAGTTTGTGGCATATATTTACAGTGACCAAACGTCAAGGTTTCACCTTGATTGTCAAGGAATGAGGGTAGCATTCAAGGTTCAAGGAGGGGTCTATTCCTTGACATTAAAATGCCAAGGAATTGCAATATTTTAAAATATTGAGTAATTTACAGGAATTTACTGATATTTTTATTTAGTTCTTAAACTATAATTTCAAATCAAAATTGCAAAACAAATATTTTGTTTTACTTGAGTACATTTCACTGAAATCAATAGAAAATAGCTATAAAATAATAAGTTTTCCAACAAATTTCAAAATCAATTAATGATTTTAAACAAGCCTGTTTTTCATTTCATACAAAAATGTAACAAATTTAACCATTAAAGCATAAATTTAACAAATTCCATGTGAATAAATATTTCTAATAATAATAATGTCATCGAAACAGAGTGTATCACAAAATCTTAAGAAGTTTTGATCAAGTCGATGTACACAATTCAATATTAATTGGGTAACAAATGATGAGTTCACAGCACTAAACTATTGAATTTAATATATTACCTAGAATCTAATGAAAAACTAGTGAAGTCTAAAATCTTGAGTATAAATATTATTTTCTTAAATAATTAGCAGTGTTTTAGCTATGAAAAAAGCTGTCAAGGAATTGTCAAGGAATTTTGTAAATTTATAAGTAAAAATCAAGGTTTGGTCCAAAATTATTTGGTCAGTATACATATATTGCATCCTATGTTAGCCTATGGTTTGGATTCTCTATTATAATGCTATCCAATGTTATTCACAAATTCTATCAGTATATACACAACAAAATTACAATATTTTATTTAAATTATTTTGTTAATTATAACATAAATTTCTATTTTTATAAACTTAAATGCTGTAAAAGGAATAATAATAATATTTAACCATTTTCAACAACATAAATAACTTTTGTTTTAGTCCAGGGGTGTCTAGACTCTAGACATTATTTATTGAAGGTTTTACAGTTAATCAATTTTAGAGTCAAGCCTAATTAATGTTATATTATTTTTCAATTTTTATAATCCCTTTCATTACAAGTAAGCACTAATCCCACTCAAACTTGTGTTATGGTATTTGTGATTAGTTTTTAATAATATGATTACAAGTACTGTAATAATACCCATTCTTGCCCTCATAGACACTTCTGAATTAGTTGTAATCATTAATAATATTTTAACATTAAAATATTTTTGATCTAATTACTTAAAACAAAAATAATAATTCAATTTATCCTACATATTTTTAAATCAATTGGGTTGTAGATTATATAAAAATGTTTAGCCTTCTACAGTTAATGTAAGTGCATAAGCTATTAAATGTCATAGCAACCTTAAAAATATATTGAAAAATGAATTTAATTTAGCTCTGGTTTAGGAAAAATAGATAGATTTAATATGAACCATTTAAACTAAGTGCAATAATCTATTTAATTGAAACGTTTATTTCAATCTAATTTATAATAAATTACCATGTTATTAGATAAAACTGTTGTAAACACAACGATTAATAGTAATTATAGTAATTTGTATAGAAAATAAAGTTATTATTATTACAGTGAAATAATACTTCAAAATAACATTATATTTGATATTTAATAAGAATATTATTAGCCAAAAATATTTTATTAAATTCTTGTACAGCAAATAATAATTTTTTTATAAATATCAATAAAATCATGTATTATAATTTAAATATTGTCCATGCTACGTGTTTCGTACTATGTCTATCAGCGTGTTTGTATCAAATCTATCAAATATGTTATATATATTTCTCATACAGAACTGTCACCAGGGTTGATTACGATAATAATTTATTTAAATCTTTACCGGCGGTCACCATATGTTTCGACAAAATCGACGTTTTAAAAGACAAATATTTAAAACAATTAAACATCACTTTAAATGAAAATAATAGAAATGACAATGTTCAAATAGTAGAAAAGTTTTGCTTAAATTATACTATAAATGACCAGATTAAAGAGTTAATAATTGGCATTGATGATATTTTCGTTGCTTGCTTCGTTTTTGGGAAAACTATTTTAAAGGATTATCGGCTAAAAGGAAAATTTGATGGGAATTGTGAAGGTATTAGCGAGGTGAAAGCATCCATCGCTTATAGCAAGTAAGTGTATATAACTTATAAATTAACTTTATGTTATGAATTATCTGTATTAAGTAACAGTATAAGTAAAAAGGGATATATGGATATAAACTATGCTTATATGTGTACTAATACTGTATTTACAATTATAATTATAAGTGTTGTCCTTGTTTATATAACTACAAAGTTTATAATCCCTTTTATATTGCTACCACATTTTTAAAAACTAAATTCTAACTTCTATATAAGTCAGTATTTTTAAAAATATTTTAATATGTACAGGGTGTGTTTCACATATATGTCTCAAACGGATGGGCAAACCGATGATAAATACATGATTAACAACGATATAAAATTCAGGGATTATACCAGTCTATTTATGAACATTGTAATTAATTTGCAACAAGCTAAGTTGTATATTGCAATTCACTCAAGAGATATCAAGATTAGAAATCTATTTAGACATGGTTATACCGAGTTATCTATAAAGCCCATATCTATGAATAAATCTCAGATTTATTTTCTACATTATAATAAGCTGACAGTGAAGTCACTGCCAAAACCCTACGAAACTGATTGCGTGGATTATAGTCCGTTTAAATCGCTGTACGATTGCATTGACAATTGTAAGCTCGCTATATTTAGACAGATGTGGCCAGGTTACTGGCCTGGAAACTACTTGGCCTATAATCTGACACAAAATACTACAATGAAAGATGCCATTGATTATTTCAGAGTAAATATACTAGATGACTTTGTAATTGGAAATAAATGTAGAGCTAAATGTGGCAGGAACAATGCATGTAAAGCTATTTATTATGAACCCAAAATTGGCAGGGTATATCCAGATGTAGATAATTGGGGAAATCATGGTCTAATCTTAGATACACCCGACATACCCGACCTAATCCACACCCATTCCCCAGTGGTTTTGTTTGAGGAGTTTGTGTCATATATTGCATCCTATGTTAGCCTATGGTTTGGATTCTCTGTTATAATGCTATACAATATTATACACAAATGCTATCAGTATATGCACAACAAAATTATCATTTGGTTCTCAAATTATTTTACTTTCAATATTAATAATTGTAATTTAACCTTGTTCAAAAGACGAAACAAGAAAATTAAAACTTTACAATCAATATCTAAACTTTGTTTCAAAATTAATGATACAAATAATAATTTTTGTTTTTGGCGCACTATTTTCTAATATGTCATCACTTAATAAAATAAGGCATACCATTGGATAGATCTTTATCTACCCTTTTAAATGGTATGCCACATGTTAATGTTTATTTTTATTAAGTGATGGCAAACGATAGAAAAGTGCGACCAATGAAGACAAACCTCGACCGCCGAAGGACACTCGAGTGGCTATGGAACGAAGGCCACCATGACCCGAAATACCTCATGGATGCAACTGGTGCATCCAGACCGACGGTATTTCGGGTCATCAAGCGGTTGCGGTCGGGGAAAGGGGTCCAACAGAAGCCCGGAGCCGGAAGACCTCTCAAACTGTCAGCGAATGACAGGCGGCGACTCACTCAATTGGCCAATAATCACCCGATGGAAAGTTCATCTGGTCTTGCGGGTGAGCTGGCCAAAAGAGGAGGTCCGTCTGTCTCTCGCCAAACAGTTTGGAGGTCACTACGGCGTTCTGGGCTTCTAAAATGGCTCCCGAAACCCGTCACAAACTTAACCCCACTTCATATGGAAAAGCGGGTTAATTGGTGTCGGGTTAACCTCGATCGGGACTGGTCACGTGTCCTCCTCACTGACGAGAGCTACTTCCAACTATATCGTCACAAAGTGAAGCACTGGGGGAGGAAACGGCCAGAAAAACCAGTCCCAAAACATGGTCCAGCGATTATGGTTTGGGGAGGCATCAGTGCTCGCGGGACATCACCATTGTGGATGGCAAAGGGGACAATTACCGCCGACAAATATCAAGATATACTCGACGAGAACTTGGCCACTATTGATGTCCTCTATCCTGATGGATTTACATTCCACCAGGACAACGCACCCGCACACACGGCCAAGTCAACCAAGGCGTGGTTCGTGATGAACGGGTACGAGGTTATGGACTGGCCAGCAAATTCCCCCGACCTCAACCCCATTGAAAATCTATGGCGATTGATGAAGGATGCCCTCGAGAAAGAAATCGAGCGGTCAACGGACAATTGGATGACCAAAATTCAAGAAATTTGGGACAATTTGGTTCCAAAATACTTGGAGTCTCTTATCGGGAGCATGCGGTCCCGATTAGAAAAGTGTATTGCGGCCAATGGAGCCCGAATTAAATATTAATTTTTGTATTATTTATTTATTTGTACATTATAATTTATATTTTAATTAATTATTTATTGTTTTTATTAATTATAATTAAATTTAATTGAATAAATTCAAGTATCATTAATTTTGAAACAAAGTTTATAAAATAAAATTACAAATAATTTTATTACATGAAAATATTATAAAAACAATATTTATATAAATATTAATACAATATTTAAAATTACAACAATTTTAATAAGATCTCATCAAAAAATTATTTTTATTTAATTACTTGAAACAAAAATAATTAAACAAATTAATACACTTATTTTTAATAATAAAATTAATTTATTATATTCTTAAATTAACAACCAGGCTATTTAATTAACTATTAAATCAATAGTATGCTAATTTCCTCAATTAAAACTTGCAACGCCTTTGACTTTAACTCGTTACTAGGCAACTTATCAAGGTCAGAATTTAACTTGTTAAATTCATCAGCAACCAGATCATGAATCTAAAGGTATATAAATTAATTAATATTAAATTAACTACCATAATAATTTTTATTACCTGAATATGTAATGATCCCCAAAATGTATCCAGTTTCTTATATCTCAAATAATCCGAGGCCCACAGTATAGCTTTCAATATACTATCCTGGATGTTTTTAAACTTTTCACCTAGCACCTCTGTCGTATCTGAAACTTCCAATAGATTTTTACGGCTTATGTCCAATTTCTCACCCATGTACCTATATTCCTCGAATGACACACAAAATACGTACTGGGTGAAATGGTTGAACGTAACATTATCAGGCACATAGGTATCAAACACGGCAAATGCAACTGGTAGATATTTTTCAGTTTTGTCAATTATCCGATTGTAGAAATTGTCGATTATGTCCAGTCCGTGGAAGTACCGGTATTTCATTCCTTGTAGTCTCATTGCCGCTATGAGTACATCCAGATTTGCCTTGGTCAGCTGTTGGATTTGATCCTTGCTACATTTTTGTAGATATTGCTCGGTTTTATGCCGAAAATCTAGTTTATCTGATGTTGGACTACATAGGGCTAAAAATATATAAATAAAATATTTTGTTAACATTGATTAAAAAGGAAAAATGTTACAAAATTAACTTACCTATTGTAATAAAAGTTAATAAAATAACTAACTTCATAATTTAGTTTAATTATTTCAATTATAGGTATGTTTCATGTATAATAGAAATATGGTTTATAACTACTTGCACAATTAAGTTTTTATATACAATATAAATAACATTTTCACGTGCACAATCACTTTGTTACACGAATTAGTAAACCCGACCAAATCTCAAAATGGCCAAAAAGTAGCCTATAATCAATATAACATACTATTTACAACAGTCGACTTCACTGTAAAGCATTCATATTTACAGTATTTATATATTTAAAAATTATTTAAGTACAAGTGCCTGTAATCAATACAAATTGCTATTGAAATAATCACTTCATAATAGTTACACAATGCACTCGATATACAGTATTTATATATTTAAAAATTATTTACTGCTACACAGTGTTGCCTACATTAAGGCGATATAATTCATACTGTAGGCGCAAAAATATAGGCTACTTTTTGGCCATTTTGAGATTTGGTCAGGTTTACATAAATAATAATGATAGTATTATAATCCATGTCAATCACGGAAATTTAAAATATGCCTAAAAGTAATCTTTATCAAATAACTATTATTTCTATTGCATCAGTTTACCTACATTTAAGGACATTTAATGTCAATACTAAAAACTTTAAATAAGTTAGGATTTACATCTAATATTTATTAAAATAATTGTCTGTTTTATTTTATATATAAGCATAAAGCTCAAAATTATATATAAGATATTAGTAAATGCTACCAAATTTAGGATTGATCAATAACTAACTTAATTGCAAAACCTTTGCAATACATTGTACTACTAATATTGTACTAATAATCTATATTTATGTGATATTTTCAATGATGTTTTTATCACAAGAAAGTTTTTGATTTATAGATAATATCTGAAAGGTTTATTTAATATCTAATGGTCTGCCCCTCTTAAGGATTTTATATACGGTAATCTAAAATTGTTTTATATTAAAAAAATTTTATTTAATGTACTGTATTACGCACAAATAATCTATATAAAATATCTGAATTGTATATCGAGTGCATTGTGTAACTATTATGAAGTGATTATTTCAATAGCAATTTGTATTGATTACAGGCACTTGTACTGCGAGCACATGTGATTCAAAATAGTTGAGTACTTTTTATATACCTGTCCCACACTTATTAGCATTTTCTAAATTTTTACAGATAGTGATTTATTAAAGGTAATTTATTTTATAAGTTTTATGTACTGAATGTATTGTAGTGAATTGTATTTGTGTATAACTTATTTAAAATGAAATAATTATTAAATAATTAATTTTATTATAAAATGACTTCCGATTGCAATAAGTGTAGTACCTGTCCATCACAATGTAAAACCTCTGCAAATCTAGTGTCTATTGAGGATATGTATGCCAATAACCAGGATGATCGTGTTATAATTGAAAATGATACTGGTCAAACTGAAAAGCAAACAATAGGCACAAGGTTTCGCAATTATTTTAAAACCGAGTTCACCAGACAAGAGATAATCATCATGGCTATTTTGGCGTTTGGCAATTTTAGTTTCGGTGTGACCACATTTGTGCCTGGACCATTTTTTCCAACAGAGGTATATTATAAAAATTATTTTACTTATTAACACAATATAATATTATGTTTTTCCTAATAAGGCAGTGGCCAGGGGTGTCGATGAGACATGGATAGGGCAAATACTAGGCCTTGGTGAGTTTGCATTTATACCCGGGCTAATTGTTGCCAACAAATTGGTATGTTGCTAGTTAATAACAATTTTAACTATTGTACAAAGTATTTAAATTTTATGAAATTAAAATACCTATAACATTTAAAAAATAAATAAATGTTTTATTTTTGCTAGCTAATAAGGATGCAAGCTAAATATGTTATGATGATTGGCTTAACATTAGTGGGAGTTGCCAATTTATTTTTTGGGTACTTTAAATAAAATCTTTAATGAAAATTAAAATTTCTAATAATATAATATTTTATATCCTAGCACACTTCAATGGTGTTACACGCCATATATTTTTATTATAATCGGCATTAGTTTGCGTTTAATCATTGGATTTGGCATGAGCATATTTTTCACAGCATGTTATAATACAATATTTTTATTATTTCCCGAACACATGTCCCGGCTATTTGTATGTGATTTTATTTTTTAATTAAATTTATTACATAATTTTTAAAATTGTGTATAATATTAGGCTACTGTAGAAATGTGTTACGCTGTGGGTATGATAATGGGTCCCGGTATAGGTGGTGTACTGAACCAGGTATATAACAGTTTTAATAAATTAGCAATATACAATAATTAAATTTGATCTGTATCATTTACATTAGTTTGGTGCACTGATTCACCTTGGATTTTGCCTACCATTCATAATAATATCTGCATTTTTAATATTTGCTGCAGTTATCACTCATATATCAATTAATACTCAAAGTAAGTCAACTAGATATTTACTATTAAGGTAAGGTAAAGATTAATATACAAAATCATTAATTGAATAGAATTTAAAAGTTTAGTTAAAAGTTTTAAAATTTGCTAATTGTTTATAATGCAAATAATAATCATTTGTATTTCAATATTACTTGTTAAAAATAAAGTTTTAGACTGTAACTATGAATTAACAATGAAACTATGAGTGTCATATAGTTTTTTGTCAGGTTAATAATTGGTTTACGTTTTCGCGACTTTTTATTGTTTTTATATTTTAACTTATTTCTAATAACTTATTAGTAATAAGTAAATATTTAATATGTTTATATTGCCTTGAAAAAATCTTAATTATACTAATATGTTGCTCTGAAAAATGAAATACATATTATTTATTTCAATATTATATCATATAATCATATATATCAAACATATAATGTTATTATATTTTAACTCTGTAGTCAAACAGGCAACCAAAGTAAGTTTAGGCCAATTATTCATAAATATATAAGTTTATTTTATATAATCTATGTAGAATCAACACTATAAACATATTTACACACATAGATTTTAAATATACAGTATATCTGATGAAATCTTTCAAAACCCTTACTATGAATTTTTATAGTTAGGTCCTTTAGAAATTATAGTCATTATATTTATCTTATATAAAGGGCTTAACTATAAAAATCCATAGTAAGGGTTTTGAAAGATTTCATCAGATATAAGCAATTACATAAATATATTATTAATTAAATACTAATAGAAAAGTTTCAAAGCGAGGAAAATCCTGGTATTTGGAAACTATTATCCAAATTCAGTATAATTTTGTGCGTGCTCATTACATTTAATGGTGGCGCTATATTAGGCTTTAATCCGGCTACTTTAGATTTGCACTTAAATTCTGTGAGTTATGCAATAAATTAAATTTTCAAACTAACTTCTATAAAACTTTATTCTCTTTTATTAGCTAGCTGACTTAACTCCCTCGACAAAGGGTGCAATATTTTTAATATGCGGGGTCACTTTTGCCGGATTTAATCAGATATGGGGTAACCTCGCGGAGCGTATGTCCGACTGTTTCCCATTAGCCGTATTTGGATTGGTATGCAGTTTGATATGTTTCACGTTTGTCGGTCCCATACCGCCCATACCTATTGAACCGTAAGTTCACTAACTAATGTTAAATCCAAAAATCTCACCCAGTTCATACACATGTAGCAAACTATGGATCGTAATTGTGGCTCAATTTTTTATGGGAGTAGGAGTGGGCTCATCACTGGTGGCTAGTTTTGCTCAGGGTTTTCACGAAACACTGTATGTATTACTAATTTAACAACCTTATTTAATTTTTAACATAAATTAATTATTATAGAAAACATGGTTTCCCTGAAAGTCAGGCCACTATTGGTTTCATATCCGGATTGTTTGCTACATCCGAGGCGTTAGGGTATATATAAATGTTGCTGGCTATGATGTTACAAATATTATATTAGCTTAAAATATTATTTTTTTAGTACGGCATGCGGACCAATGTTAGCCGGGTATATTTTTGACCATTATGGTTTTCGCTGGTCTACAGTGCCAGTGTTTGCGTTACAATTAATCTTGGTAATACACCTTTTATGATTACTATAATTTAAAATAAATAAACTAAATTGTACTTTATTACTTTATTTAATATTACTAGATCTCGATTATATTATTATTGATTGTGAAACGAAAATATAGCAAAATAGATGACACTGCTAAGTCTGCTTAAATAATTTATTTTTTGAATTAAAAAAGTTGTATTAATAAAGTATTTTTATTTACTACAAAATTCAGGTCTAATATAATGATAAATCCTATAATAAATAATTTATAAGTTACCGTGTGTTGAATAATAATTTATTTAATAATAAAAATAATTACTTATTTCTCTAGACCACTTTTATCAGAGTCATATTGCCTAATGATTGACAAATAAATTATTTATTAATTGTTATATAATGTCGCCAATAATTCTAGGAATTACAGTTTATTAAATACTATCTTACTTAACATCAAACGTTTAGTACATCAAGCACATACAGTAGGTTATGCCTTTCAAGTGCGAACAATAATATCCCATGAGAAAATAATTTTCAAAACATACTGTCCAACTTGAAATAAACAAATGTCCTTAAAATTATAATTACTTTAATTTTATAAAATAACATAATTTAGTGTTTTAACATAAGTTAAATAATTAAAAATATATTATGTTAAATGCTTACTTTTCATAATGACATAATATTTATAATACTAATAATTTATTCAAAGTTCTATGAAAACTTTTATTTGTTATGCATGATTATTTTATTAACTTTATAATAGCCAGATGTCATAATATTTTAAAAACCCCTACACAAACTTTATATAATAATTTAGTACAAGATTTCACTATTATCCTTATAAACTATCAATTAGAAAATCAAGTTCAAATAACATATGCAAGCACTTAAGATATCATTTGAAAACATATCACCGTCATTTTAAACATTTATAAAAGCATTTACAACTTAACAATTACTACTCATTTAATTTAAAAGTACATTTGTTAAATCATTAAAAAATTATTCTTAAATTAAATAATAAACTCCAATATGTTATACACCGCTATTATCCTGGTAATCGCTACGGCTACTATAACTAGTACACTCCCGGTAGCCAATGAGACTGTAAACACTGAAAATGACTTCCAAAGTAGTGACGGCGCCCACAATGAGATATCCAGATATGGATCTGGCTTACTGTTCAGTGTCAGGAACTTGATCATCCAGGGTGGATCAGTTGGCAAATTGTTTGAGCAACAGTCTGGTAATGTGGCCAGCCTACTTGGTCAACAGGATTTCCACAGTAACGGACAATCGGGCGAACAACAGAACCAGACCCAGTCCCAGGATCAACAGGATCCCCAACTCGATCCACGACTTTAAATTCATCAAGATTATATTGTTTAAAAATTAT
>CAJPVJ010002378.1:0-13254 GCA_905397405.1 Oppiella nova
ATTCATTATGAGTATAGATAACAAGTTTAGAAAAGTTGTACTTAAGTAGCATATATAGACTTTCTGAACTCATATCTATACTCATAATGAATCTTCTTTCCGGCAATATTTAAGTTTATGGGAATATGTCTTCCCAATGATTTTGAAAGTGCTTTACTGATGTGTTAGATGATGAAAATATATTTTCATTACTAGATATTGATTTAGTAATTAGTCCAGAAACTTTCAAATGAATTCATTTTTATCTATCAATAATTTCTAAATAAAATCGATTACTTATGACTTATTTGAACGTTATACTTAATTATAGTGGAATATTTCTTAAAACTATTAAAGAAAAAGAAAACTAGATCATTTAAATTTTAATGATTTTAATGCAAGATAATCAATAATAGATGATAATAAATGTATTATATATTAGACTTTTATTTAAAAATATAAAATACACATAACAGATCTAATGTTTATAAAAACTACTATTTTGAATAAAAAATATCTTCACTTTCCCTGATTATTTAATCGTAACCATGTTGAAAAATACAGGGGTTTTAACAAATAGAAATGCTAATAACTTTTTAATTGATTACTACCTAGATAGGATCAACAATAAAGTAAATGGCAAAATAGGCAATTCATTAATGGAGTACATATTCATTAGTTGTCACGTATTGAATATTATTAAAATCATATATTGTTTGAATGCCGACTATGATACCCGTATATTATTATATGACCTATCACAATTTATAGGTGGGGTCTATCACTTCAATTCAATTACACTGATTATCACATCATGTGCTTCGGTATTTTTAATTAAAATGTTTTATTTAAATAAATCCAAACAAATGTATGAATGGCGATTATCATTCGAGGTAATCCGTGGCAAAATAAAAAACGCAAAACAAATCACCAAGGTGACAGTTGAAGATTCAGATCAAATAAAGATTAAATTACTAGCTTCACATATCTACACTGGACTTACGTTTATTTTCATATTAGTTGGTTAGTAATCAATTTTATTATTCAATACTTATATGCAGTAATGAATGAATTATATTTTATAATTATCAATTAATTAACTTATTTATTTTATTTTAAGCCACAATGGCATCAATGGCATTTCTAGCCGTAATTATAAAATATTACACATTTGACAAGTTATTGGTTTCAATGATACCACAAATATCCCATATTATTGGCGTGTATTTATTCATTATTAATGGCTTAGTAACGGCTACCTTTATTTGTATTATAAGTATTATTGGGTTTCAACTGATCAAGCAAATTAATGATAAATACTTATACAAATCAGCAAATGATACATTTAATACATATAAGGCATATAAAATGACTGAAACTTTCATTGAAGAGCACAACCATTACTGCGAGGAAGTCAAGAGATATAACATGTTTTGGTCTCAAATATATTTGACATACATTATAGCTATTATTCCCATAAATCTCATTATTTTACATCAATTCCTATTTGAGAATCTCATTATTCAATTTAGAATATCATTTGGTTTTGCTTTAATTATCTCCATATTCCTATTGTTTGTGTTGCAATACATTTACGCTTATATATCAAAACAAATCCATAAGCCATGCATTAGATTATCTCAACTCCAGTGGCGTATTAATGGTTATCCGTTTCGCATGAGATTTAAACTCAAATTAATGGCATATTTTGAGCGATTGAGTAGTGATCGCAAAATTGGTGTCACTCTCGGACCTACTATTACCCTCACATTTCCCGTGTTTTATCAGGTACAGAATGCTATTTATTTATATTTTTTATTGTTGTAAAAGTTATTTAATTTAATTTTAATTTTAGATAATTATTAGATTTATGCGTTATTTCCTATTGGTCTACAAATTTGCTGCTAAACTAAAATAAACAATGCATTTAATTGAAAGATAAATGGTGATATATTGATCGATTCTTGAAGTTATGAAACTAAACTTTATTTGTTTAATATCAAACTTATTTTGAAACACGTCTACTTACCTACCATATCTACCACTGTATTGTTTCACAATTTATAATGTATTAATAGATATCCAACTATTGAAATCAATGTTTATTGACGTATTAGGCAATCATTTAAAGCAATTATTCGTGTTTTGATCTTAAAATCAAATGAAAAACAACTGAAAATAAAATGTCAAAAATATTATTTAAATAAATATTTACTTAAAGTTTACATATTTTACATAAATTCTTATATTTAATGTTTAGCAAAATGAATGAAAATGTACACTCAAATCATAAAATCCTAAATAATATACTCATTGATTACTATTTGAATATAATCGACAATAAAGTGAACAGGCATAAAAAAGATTCTGTACATGAATATTTCATCATAATTTGTTTTATTATAAATATCATAAAAATGTTGTATTGTATAAGAGTTAATGTTGATGATGACACCCGGTTACTATTATTTGACATTTCACATTTTCTAGGCGGTATCCGTCAGTATAATACATTAATATTTGTATTTGGATGTATATTTGGTATTATATTGTTTAAATATTTACATTTATCTAAATCTAAACGTTTAATGCATTGGCGGACTATGATTGAGACATTACGGGGACGGTATGCATACAAAACTATAGACAACCTGACAATCAATTCATACGATATTCATATGGGACAGACATTTGTCAAATCTATTTATAAGCTATTGAACATATTTTATATTTCATTTGGTATGTATAAAATAACATAAAAAACATAAATTTATATTTAAAATATTTAATATTGTAGTGATTTCAGTAACATTTCTATGGTTGTCAATAATTGTCAAATATTATACATTTGAAACATTTGTCAAATCATTTTGGTTTCACATTATATTTTTATACCCATTTTACATATTCATAACCGATTGTCTCATTGCCATCACATTCTTGGGTATCATATGCTGTGTTGGCATCAAAACCATTTGGACCATAAATTACAGAATATTCTGTTTGTTTGACTCAAAATTGAAAACAAACTTCAATTCTGTGTACACATCGACGTCTATATTCATGTCATATCACAACCAATTCTTGACAGAAATGAGTGTTTATAACCAATTCTGGTCTAAAGTGTATTTCGCTTTCTTTGTAAACGTAATCCCTATTAATCTCTTATGTTTACATCAATTCCTGTTTGAAAACATAGAATATTCTGTTCAGATCTTCTATATATTCGTCCTATTCTTGATGTCTTTGATTGTATTTGTCTTTCAGTTTATGTTTGCTTACATTTCACTCCAATTACATAAGACTTGTCTTAAACTATCGCTAATTCAATGGCAAGTCAATGGATACCCATATTCGTCCTATTCTTGATGTCTTTGATTGTATTTGTCTTTCAGTTTATGTTTGCTTACATTTCACTCCAATTACATAAGACTTGTCTTAAACTATCGCTAATTCAATGGCAAGTCAATGGATATCCATTTCGCATGAGATTCAAACTCAAACTAATGGCTTATTTTGAGCGACTCAGTAGTAATCGTAAGATTGGTGTCACTTTAGGACCTATTAATACACTTACAATAAACTTATTCTATCAGGTATTGTCACACAATGAAATTATCCAGATAATTATTCTCTAATCTCAAATAAACCTGTGTTTTAGATAATCGCCAGATATTTCCGATACTTTATATTAGTTCATAGGTTTGCTGATCGACTCAAATGATGACATCTATGGTAACAATCATCCAGTTTTGTGTCCAACCTATTAATGAATGTTACCACTAAATATTTTGTATTAAATCTTTATTACTTTTACTATAAACTAATTGAATGTTTTTATGAAATTATGAACATTTTGTATAAGTAATCGTAAAATGTGGGCTCAGTCACGATGTTTAAGAAATGCACTTTTGCTTTATTACCTTGTTTGTATTACCTCTCATTTATTATTTAAGACAATTGTTAGTGTGTTGACAATGAATGGAAATTTTTAGAAACTTAATTTTGTAATATCTTGAAATATATTTAATTAAAGCATTTTCATTTCAAAGTAAATATGTAACTTAAATGTTCTCATATTGATTTGTTATAAATGAAAAATTATATTAAAAATATTATACATAAAAAGATATCGGAATATTTTTAACATTTAAAACTATAAATTTATCAACATGACTAAAATTGTTCCTGATATAAATTATCTAAAAATCAACAACTTTCTAATGGATAGCTATATAAATACCATCAATAAAAGAGTTAATGGGCATCATGATAATTCAATCAAGGAATATTTCATACTAATATGTTATGCAATAAATTTTGTTAAAATAACATATTGTATAAATGCTGATTATAAGACCAGGATTATGTTATTTGACTTACCTCTATTTATGGGTGGTGTTTCCAATTATAATAGTTTTATTTTAATGTTAGGTTGCATTTTTGGTGCTACCATGTTTATTAATTTACATTTACTTAGCTCCAAACAATTAATGCATTGGCGGACATTATTTAATTCAATAAATGGACATGAAGCTTATAAAACTATTGATAATATAGTGATTAATGCTAAGCACATTTATCTTGGATTAATTTACATTTACTTAGCTCCAAACAATTAATGCATTGGCGGACATTATTTAATTCAATAAATGGACATGAAGCTTATAAAACTATTGATAATATAGTGATTAATGCTAAGCACATTTATCTTGGACAAAGATTTGTAAAATATATTTATTTTGTAATTAATATTTGTGGTATCTTACTCGGTATGTAATACATACTATGTATTTATAAAATTATTTATCATAATACAATATATTATATTAATTTATTTTAAAAACTATTTTTACAGCAATCTCTGCCACTGCATTTTGGTTAATACTTACTTTAAAATATTATACATTTTTCAAGTTTTTGGTGGCATTTTGGTGTCAAATTATATTTTGTGTCTCGTTATACACAATAATACAGGATTGTCTCATTTGTCTGGATGTGCTAACAGTACTAATTTTTGTCACTATTAAAACCACAATATTTATTAACATGAAGTTATTATCCCTAAAATACACTACATATAAACAAATTAATAACAAATCAGTCAAAGTAGTAAAACAATTTATTAAATATCATAGCCTTTTCTGCAAAGAATTTTTTGTATACAACAAATTCTGGAGTAATTTATACATGATATACATTGTAATAATGATTCCCTTGAACCTATTAACTTTACATCAATTTATGTTTGAAAACATGTCACGTGAAGTCAAGATATTTTATGCAATTATTTTAGTGTTAATGTCAATAATGGTATTTATATTTCAATTTTGTTTTGCATACTTATCATTGCAAGTACATAAGCCATGCGTTCAGTTATCGCGACTTCAGTGGTGTATCAGTTCCTACCCTTTAGGACTGAAATTCAAACTCAAACTTTTGACTTATTTTGAACGATTAAGTAGTAAAAGGAAAATTGGCGTAACTATCGGACCCACTATTACACTCACATTTCCCGTCTATTTTCAGGTAATTATTTTTAAATAATATTAACTACTGTATGTCTAATAAAATGTTGATTTATGTTTAGATTATTGTCAAATATTTTCGTTGTCTGATACTAGTCTACAAATTGGCTAAAATGTCAAAAAGCTAAATATATTTCGAGAAAACATTTTCAAGTACTTTTGATATTTTAATTAATTTTTAAAACACAAAAAAATTTTTTTAAATATCATTTTATTATTCACTTACAAAACAAATATATACATTATAATAATATTAAATATTTACAAAACTTGAGTTTCACTTAAATTATTGTTGACTATCGACTCATTTAACGGCAAATCGTATAAACTGTTTGAGAAATTAAATCCATTGCTGTTCACATGACTGACATTATTATTGAAGATAATATGATAGTTATATGAGTTTCACTTAAATTATTGTTGACTATCGACTCATTTAACGGCAAATCGTATAAACTGTTTGAGAAATTAAATCCATTGCTGTTCACATGACTGACATTATTATTGAAGATAATATGATAGTTATGATTACAATTATTAGCACCGGTAGTATTACTAGTATTGAGATGATTATTATTTAACTCAAAACTTCTATTACTGTAATGATTGCTATTATCGGTAAAAACATTATTACTGCTAATGAAGGAGCGATTCTTATAGGGATTGTGGTGTCGCTTAAGAATCGGCAAACACTTGAACAACAGCTTAATCTCACGCCTGAAGTGTTTGTTGAGTCCGAAATAGATGAACGGGTTATAGCATACTGAGGACATGGCCAGCATATGGCACGAGTAAAACAGTATGGAGTCGTACTGCACGATGTCGGCCGAGAAGTCGCTATAGATATGAAACAAATTCAATGGCAGCCAACATATGGCGAACACAATCACCACAAACGCCAACATTTTGATGATTTTTTGGTCCGTTTTCTTGATGCGCTTCTGGATGTCGTTATCGCGGTGCCGATACTTACGACAGATTTTGTTTATGATCTTCACGTAGGCCACAGTCGTGATCATCAGTGGTATCACGTATTGGGTGCTGAATGTGATTAATGTAATCAATTGCTTGATCAGCGCCGACGGGTGAGGGTAGACCGTGTTGCACCGGGTCTGGTGAGTCACTTTGAACTCAACCAGCTTGTTGAATATCATTTCGGGTGTGGCGAATATGGCGGCGAATATCCAGATCACTTTTATCGTGATACTAATGGGCAGGACGTTGGATATGCGCCGATAAAAGCGTGAGTTTATGGCCTGATATCTGTCTATAGCTATGATAGTCATCGTCAGTGTCGACACATATCTATTCAATTGAAATGAAAATATATTTTAATTCGTCCTATTCTTGATGTCTTTGATTGTATTTGTCTTTCAGTTTATGTTTGCTTACATTTCACTCCAATTACATAAGACTTGTCTTAAACTATCGCTAATTCAATGGCAAGTCAATGGATACCCATAAAAATGTAAATAAAATTTTTATTATTAACTAGTTTTGCATTGGATTTGATTGCAGCCATTTAACAAATTTTGTTTTGATTGACTAATTTGTAAATTAATACTTTATTTGCATTTTAAATCAATTTGAATGTTGTTTAAATAAAAACTTTATTACATTTATAATTAGATTAACGAATGAAATGTTTTTATTTTTGAATTAACACTTACTTAGATTACTCGTATAAAATGTCAATCTTTTCACAATTAGCTTTAACTCAGCTTTAACTCTTTAATATAAACTAATTGAATGTTTTTATGAAATTATAAACATTTTGTATAAGTAGTCATAAAATGTGGGCTCAGTCACGATGTTTAAGAAATACACTTTTGCTTTATTACCTTGTTTGTATTACCTCTCATTTATTATTTAAGAAAATTGTTAGTGTGTTCACAATGAATGGAAATTTTTAGAAACTTAATTTTGTAATATCTTGAAATATATTTAATTAAGCATTTTCATTTCAAAGTAAATATGTAACTTAAATGTTCTCATATTGATTTGTTATAAATGAAAAATTATATTCAAAATATTATACATAAAAAGATATCGGAATATTTTTAACATTTAAAACTATAAATTTATCAAAATGACTAAAATTGTTCCTGATATAAATTATCTAAAAATCAATAACTTTCTAATTGATAGCTATATAAATACTATCAATAAAAGAGTTAATGGGCATCATGATAATTCAATCAAGGAATATTTCATACTAATATGTTATGCAATAAATTTTGTCAAAATAGTATATTGTATAAATGCTGATTATAAGACCAGGATTATGTTATTTGACTTACCTCTATTTATGGGTGGTGTTTCCAATTATAATAGTTTTATTTTAATGTTAGGTTGCATTTTTGGTGCTACCATGTTTATTAATTTACATTTACTTAGCTCCAAACAATTAATGCATTGGCGGNTTAATTTACATTTACTTAGCTCCAAACAATTAATGCATTGGCGGACATTATTTAATTCAATAAATGGACATGAAGCTTATAAAACTATTGATAATATAGTGATTAATGCTAAGCACATTTATCTTGGGCAAAGATTTGCAAAATATATTTATCTTGTAATTAATATTTGTGGTATATTATTAGGTATGTATAATATTTATAAAATTATTTTATCATAATAATTATACAATATATTATATTAATTTATTTAAAAAACTATTTTTTACAGAAATCTCTGCCACTGCATTTTGGTTAATACTTACTTTCAAATATTATACATTTTTCAAGTTTTTGGTGGCATTTTGGTGTCAAATTATATTTTGTGTCTCATTATACACAATATTAAAGGATTGTCTCATTTGTCTGGATGTGATAACAGTACTAATTTTTGTCAGTATTAAAACCACAATATTAATTAACATGAAGTTATTATCCCTAAAATACACTACATATAAACAAATAAATAACAAATCAGTCAAAGTAGTAAAACAATTTATTAAATATCATAGCCTTTTCTGCAAAGAATTTTTTGTATACAACAAATTCTGGAGTAATTTATACATGATATACATTGTAATAATGATTCCCTTGAACCTATTAACTTTACATCAATTTATGTTTGAAAACATGTCATGTGAAGTCAAGATATTTTATGCAATTATTTTAGTGTTAATGACAATAATGGTATTTATATTTCAATTTTGTTTTGCATACTTTTCATTGCAAGTACATAAGCCATGCGTTAAATTATCGCGACTTCAGTGGTGTATCAGTTCCTACCCTTTAGGACTGAAATTCAAACTCAAACTTTTGGCATATTTTGAACGATTAAGTAGTAAAAGGAAAATTGGCGTAACTATCGGACCCACTATTACACTCACATTTCCCGTCTATTTTCAGGTAATTATTTTTAAATCATATTAACTACTGTATGTCTAATAAAATGTTGATTTATGTTTAGATTATTGTCAAATATTTTCGTTATCTTATACTAGTCTACAAATTGGCTAAAATGTCAAAAAGCTAAATATATTTCGAGAAAACATTTTCAAGTACTTTTGATATTTTAATTAATTTTTAAAACACAAAAAACTTTTCAAATATCATTTTATTATTCACTTACAAAACAAATATATACATTATAATAATATTAAATATTTACAAAACTTGAGTTTCACTTAAATTATTGTTGACTATCGACTCATTTAACGGCAAATCGTATAAACTGTTTGAGAAATTAAATCCATTGCTGTTCACATGACTGACATTATTATTGAAGATAATATGATAGTTATTACAATTATTAGCACCGGTAGTATTACTAGTATTGAGATGATTATTATTTAACTCAAAACTTCTATTACTGTAATGATTGCTATTATCGGTAAAAACATTATTACTGCTAATGAACGGGCTGCTTATGTGTCATTAAATTTTGTAAGGTTAATTGGTAATAACGCACAATATATTAATATACCGTCTATTTGTTTTGATTAAACTTAACCAATATTGTGCCAGTGCCATTGTGCAATATTAATTAGTCCCGTAATTTGAAACGTAAATAACTTTGTTCCCGTGGCCGGAAAAATTTTAGTAATCAAATTTCATACAGTACCTCCAACTTAAATAAATCCTTTTAAAAAAAGATGGCTTTCCAACTTGAGGCAATTCATCCATAACGTATATATTTTTAGCTATTTTACTAGAGTATAAGTTTTTTAATGGGTGATCTTTCAAATTAAGTCTTTCCAAAGTTAATCTAAATGTTGGATCACTAAACTTTATTTTTTTATCGATATACCAATCTAAAGATTTAGCCAACACGTTGCTGCATTCCGGTCTACATTGCCATACGGGCGATGTTAACATTGATATCAGTATACGTTGCAAACAATATATCGGGCCACGTAAACTAGGGTTTGATCTGGAACTATGCTGAGTGCTAAGTTAACAATGGAAGAAAGTTAAAAATTAACCATGCTATTTTAAAAATTTATAGAAGTTCGAAAGTAAATTCATACATGTTCGTTTCAAAACTTGAAAAATCAAACTCAAACTCAAATATTTTTGTTCCAATTATTGCCAAACTATAGACATCGCATTTATAATTATAAATTAATCCCTGCTCTACCTCTGGAGCGACATATGGTATTGTCCCTCGATCTGCCGTATGTTTATTTTTAAGTATCATGTGAATGTTTTTATCATGAAATTTAGCAAGACCAAAATCGCATAACTTAACAAATCTTCCGTTCTGTCCGATCCTGTCAATCAATATGTTTTCGGGTTTGAGGTCTCTGTGAATGATCTGTGGATTCAATTCATTTCAATTATACCATTAGGACTTCCGGTGCTATATATCCCAGGGTTCCCACACCTGATGTATGTCTTTTAGATGTTAACAAATGAATACTTTTTTGGTGAACTACAGCCAAACCAAAGTCACATAACTTAACAAATCTTCCGTTCCGTCCGTTCCTATCAATCAATATATTGTGGGGTTTGAGGTCTCTGTGAATGATCTGTGGATTCAATTCATGCAAATACTGAACACTTTCTAAGATCTCTCGGAATATTTCACACGAAATGAAATACTCAACACAATCCATAGGTTCTCTGGATTGTCGATCAAATATTTGTGGTTTGGTATCAATAAAATATTGAAGATTCTCAGACAAGCACTCCATCTGAATGTAGAAATAATTTTCATCCAGCCAAAAATCGTAATACTTGACAACATATGGTGAGCTTACTCTTGATAAACTTTTGATTTCGTTGAAAATTTGCTTATTTTCTTCAATACCTTTATCTAATTAACAAAACAGTTATATTATATATTATATTATTAGTATTTCTTTAAACTACAATCACGTATAAACAATTTATTTTATATATCTATTTAAAATATTAAATGTGTAATGCTAATTAATTTTTCAAAGTTTTGAGATAATATCCATAAGTTAATTACTGTTTATAAACAAAAAGTGGTGAAAGTTTACAATAATTGAAATGAATTGAATTTATTAATATTTACAGACCCTGTTCACTCTACCGCAGCTTATTTTCAAATATTAACTTAGATTAAGGCACTGTAAATTATAAATGGGGTCTATATGTTCTTGAAACGAGAGAGAGTGAGTGAGGGAGAGAGAGAAGGGTAGAGACAGAAAGATAGAAGTAGTGACGCCTGGTGTCCGTCAATATAAATCAATTTCATTATCCATGAACCCTTTGGTATATATTTTTAAAAATTGAATATCATTTGATCCATAAAATAGCATAAAAATTGTTAGTTTTTAAAAGGTTGAAGGTTATATATAATTATTAAAATCTAATTTGATATTATGTTTTTAATTTTGATTTAATTTAAAGTCTACATTATTGTCATAAATATAAAAACTCATATGTTGTTATCATTTATAGTAATAAAGAATAAAAACTATAAACAAACCTTTGTCCAAATCTATTTGCTTAATAGCGTATATTTCATCCGTGTATTTATGTTTTGCCTTAAATACGTTCCCATAACTACCTTCACCAATCATCAATTTCTCAATAAACATGGTTTCGTATTTGTTACACATTATAGATTTTATTAAAATAGAGGGTTATTAAAATAATTTATTACGTTATATCATATGACGTTAATCAACAATATCGTTATTAATAAATATAATACATAAATAAATCAAAATTACAACAAATTTAATAAGTCCAAACAATTAAATTAACAAATATAATAGTAATAATAAAAATGTGCGCTTTTGTTATAAATATAGAATGGAAAGCATTTTACGATTTTATTATGATTATTGTCATACTTATTATCTGTGAAATGAGGTGCTTAGCTATGGTTAACCAATAAACAATGCACCCTTATCTTTTAGGTATATAAAAATTAATTATTTTATCTGAGACGTAGATGTTCTAATAACAAATATTTATATTAACGTTTATATTGCTATTTTCTATTGCATAAAAATAAATATTTTTATTATCATAAAATCAATATTTAAATTAATCTATATAGACAGCTTATTAAATACATTAAATGAAATGCTCATATTATGAGTTATTATGATTATAGTGGAATATTTTTTAAAACTATTAAAAACTAGATCATTTAAATTTTAATGATTTTAATGGAAGATAATCAATAATAGATGATAATAATTGTATTATATATTAGATTTTTATTTAAAAATATAAAATACACATAACAGATCTAATGTTTATAAAACTACTATCTGAATAAAAAAGATCTTGACTTTCCTTGGTTATTTAATCTTAACCATGTTGAAAGATACAGGGGTTTTAACAAATAGAAATGCTAATAACTTTTTAATTGATTACTACTTAGATAGGATCAACAATAAAGTAAATGGTAAAATAGGCAATTCATTAATGGAGTACATATTAATTAGTTGTCACGTATTGAATATTATTAAAATCATATATTGTTTGAATGCCGACTATGATACCCGTATATTATTATATGACCTATCACAATTTATAGGTGTTGTCTATCATTTCAATTCAATTACACTAATCATCGCATCATGTTTTTCGGTATTTTTAATTAAAATGTTTTATTTAAATAAATCCAAACAAATGTATGAATGGCGATTATCATTCGAGGTAATCCGTGGCAAAATAAAAAACGCAAAACAAATCACCAAGGTGACAGTTGAAATTCGGTATTTTTAATTAAAATGTTTTATTTAAATAAATCCAAACAAATGTATGAATGGCGATATAGTAAGCTCCATTAGGCACCGTTTTATTTTTTGCGTTTTGTTTAGTGGTTCCACTGTCAACTTCTAAGTCTAGTTTATTTCTAATTTAATGATCGAAGTGTATAGATGTGACCTGAATGCAAATAATTCATATCAAGTGGTTAGTAACAACTTTTATTATTTAATAATTATATGGAGTAATGCATGAATTATATTTTATAATTATAAATCAATTAACTTATTTTTTATTTTAAGCCACAATGGCATCAATGGCATTTCTAGCCGTTATTATAAAATATTACACATTTGACAAGTTATTGGTTTCAATGATACCACAAATATCTCATATTATTGGCGTGTATTTAGGCACTATCAATGGCTTAGTTACGGCTACCTTTATTTGTATTATAAGTATTATTGCATTTCAACTGATCAAGCAAATTAATGATAAATACTTATACAAATCAGCAAATGATACATTTAATACATATAAGGCATATAAAATGACTGAAACTTTCATTGAAGAGCACAACCATTACTGCGAGGAAG
>CAJPVJ010002379.1:0-13251 GCA_905397405.1 Oppiella nova
CTTATTTCAATCAATTTTTATCATATACAAAACAGCTAAATAGGTTACTATATTATAACTGAGCAGGATATACTTACAGTAATTTTTAATAATATTTATTGTACAAAAGTATCAAATTTTTTATTAACGTTTTTGTCAAATTTATAACATTTCAAAAGCACTTTAATAAGAAATATTTGAAGTAAATAAAATTTTAATATACAGAATTAACGTTTAGTGGAATTTCTATTTCATAATATTAATTTTTATTTTAAAGTTTTTACAAAAGTCAAATATTCATTAGGATACATTACTATTAAATTTTATTGTTGAAAATTAATTTTTAAAAATTATATAAGTCAAAGGATAAATCTAAATTTTAATAAAATAAGAAACTAATATACTAGTACTAATAATTGAAAATAAATACTAAGTAGCAGGCTATCTTTTCACAAAATCGATACTGATAATTTTGATAGTACAGTAATTTTCTACATTATATTACTAATAATTTGCAATAATAAAAGTAACCGAATGGCCACAATTAGTATTTTATATTTAACAATGTTTAACATCGGACATAAGAATCTGCCTATATTTTAACGTTATAGTAAAATATTTTGACAAATTATTTCAGCGCTTGATTTACCGGAGAAGTCGTCGTCTCCGCCGCGAAACAAAGAGTTTTGTGAATTCAAAGGCAGAAACATTGCGATCGGAGAAGAGATATACGACGGCTGCCGAGCGGTCTGTCACTGCGGAACCGACGCCCGGCTTAACTGTGCGGCCATTGAGTGTCCGCACAATTTCGCGCCCCATGTTTCCGATTGTCTCGAGTGGGATATTGACCCCCATTTCATTCCCACGCCTCCCAATTGTTGTCCCAAACCTAAGTGCAAAAACGGTATTTCAATTCATTTAAAGTTGTATTTATTTAACAAATCAATTCAAACCATTGTTTGGATCCAATAAACAGACGGCTCGTGTTCTTTCGCTGGAATTCGGTTTCCAAACTTCAAACACATTCCTCAGGAACTACTTCCATGTGGCACCCGATGTGTCTGTCTTAAGGGCAAAGTTGACTGTGAAAACCGCTGTCCTTCAGTACCAGATATCCCACCGCCACATATGCCATGTCCTGCAACCCATGCCTATCGGGGACATCTGCCCGGTATGACTAAATTTACTTTAACAGTCATTTCATTTATAAGATGTTATAATTCAATTGAATTGAATTAAATTTTTAGGCGACAATTGTTGTCTTCATTGGTTATGTCGTGAACAAGAAAAGTCGAGTAAGTTTTATATCTTATTTCTTAAAATTATTTAATTGATACCCTTTTTAATATACGGTAAATAATGCTTAGCGATTATAAACGATTATGTAATACTCGCTTGTGCTTAACGCGTTATGTGAATTAGGTTTTTTTATATTGATCTATGTTAAAATCTGACTAATAAAACATCCTATTTTGTAAGTAATAGTTTTTAATAGAAAGAAGTAATTCAATTATAATTCGTATTTACGAAGGAGTGATTTTATATAATACAAAGTAAATAAACTTAAAACAAATATTATACAAATATGTACCGTTATATCAAAAGTCAATAATTACTTAAACTAAATTTACACGTTGTATATTATATAATCAATGGGTTTAATTGATATTAAGTGGTTATAAATATACATTTTACGTTGATAAATACATTCACGTATAGTTTTCATAGTATTATGCTATGATTTAAATGTCAAAAACAAATTTCTATTTATTTATATGAATTGTCAAAGAATTTGTTGAAAGAATTTCGATTAACTCTCAATAGTGTTCGCCAAACAAATTACTTCATACTTCACTAATATTTAATTTATGCTATTTTTAACTCTGCATTCAATTGTTCACTATTTCGACTGCATAATGAAAATACAGATGAAAATCACTCTTAATGTTAATATTATTGTAATACATTTTTATTATAAATATAAAATATCAGAGTGTTTATTATATAATATGTTTTTAATGTTAGATCATTTTTTTGTTAAGATTAATAAAGCAGATATTCAGTGAAATTGGGTTTAAATTATAAACTAAAAAGAGTTTCTAAAATATTAGACAATAGGAAAAACAATATCTAATAAAAATCTAACTAAAACTTAATTCTCATTCATTGATAGCTAATCATTGCTCACACAATGGAAAGCGCTATAAATTGGGTGAACAATGGGATGAGAAGGGGCAGGGGGTTAAAAGGCGATGCCAGTGTAGTATTACCAATGGATTACCACATGTTCAGTGTCATCCAGGAGGATGCCCGCAGATAACTGATCGCTTTTTGCAGCCCACCCTTGACTGTCCCAACCCGACTATTGTAATACCTGATGACCCGGTCGTACTCTGTCCTTACGTTATATGTAACGACTCTAAAGACTCAGGTATCCGTACTAAACATATCCCTAAACCATATTATCCATCCATCTATAACTCGAGTAATGAACTGAATAAATATTTTTATTGCATATTATATGCTTTGATGGCAATAATTTAAAAGCTATTGTTGTTTTCTATAAACACAATTGACTGTATTTATGGTGGTTATAGGTCGAGATCTAGAGCACGTGAACATCGTGGCCATTAACTCGACGTCGGCCCGGATCCGATTCACACTGCCGTCCCTTCTGGTGGGACTGATCGGTCACGCGGAGCTGCACTACACGCCAGACATGAGTATTCCGCGGTCGCAGTGGAATATCCAGAAGTTCGCGCGACCCAAACGACTCTTTGACACTCCAAACATTGAGTACCATTTGGGAAACCTTAGTCCAGACACCACTTACTTCTTCCAAATACAAGTCATCATCGAAGCCCTCCAGTCGGGCCCCGAGAGCGAGGTCTATAAACTCTATTTACCTCCCATCCCCTCCACTGCCAGCACAACCACTTCCACCACTACTGTTCCGCCAATGATTATGCTCGACGTGCAGCTCAATGCCGTCTCCAATGATTATAAGACACTGAAAATCTCGTGGAGAGTATTCAGTGCACCGGAGAAGAAGTTTATCGATGGCATTCAGATTCGCTATAAAAACGCTGAAAAAGATCAAAATGAATGGAAGGCATCGCCAATACTTCATCGGGATGTCAGGTCTTACGTGTTAAGAGACTTAGAGCCCGGTGTGTCATATGCTGTGGACTTATTGTTCACATCAAACCCTGAGATCCCGACTCACATCATATCCACAAAACCAATTGTGATTGATATGCCGTCGCCTCCGAAAGACTTATTTGACATAAATGTCACAATACATCCCAATGATGTCAATGTTGATACACTTCACACCACAATCAAAATGAATGACCTGCCGGTGCCAATCAATAAGTTTATAAATGTGGTTAAGATATCCTATAGAAGTGAAGACAGTATGGAATTGTTGCACACTTTCAAAGATCCTGACGGAGAGGGAAGGCTCGTCTTGGATGGACTCAAGCCTGACAGAAGGTATGCTGTAATTGGATTACATATGAAATATATTATTTCTTATGGTTTTATCTTAGATATAAAGCGTGGATTGATCTCTATTTAACAAACGGCAAAACTGTGTCATCAAATGCTATTGAATTCACAACAAAAGACAGGCCGCTGTCGTCTATCGATAAAATAGACATTTCGGGTCAGTTCACCACTTATTCATTATTGATTATATGCACAGCTATTGCATTAAACATTAATTTAAATCTGTTTTTAAGTGCTAACTAAAGCATAAATAATTTATTCATAAAAAAACTTTACATTCATAGCCAATGAGGCGGAAGCTCTTCGGGAGAGCGATATTATGGACGGAAGATATCTCTACTGTCTGGTCATTGTGTCCGTGTTTGCGACGGTCACTGGCATTGCATTTGTGGTGGTTTTATATTTTCTACTTCGAAAGCAGTCGTCAGCGAAGGCACCCATAACTAGAGCGCCGTCAGAGTCTGCCTATGATAACCCAACATATAAGGTATGGTGTGATCAATCATTTATATGCTTTTAATGACAAAATAATTGTTAAAATGCTTTTTGCAGACATACGAAGTCGGCGAAAGACCAGTAGAAGAGAATGGCATTAAAAACGGCACAATTCAGGCATAAAATGTATTTAAATAATTAGTTTGTAATTTAATCTTAATTTGATTTTTTATGTAAATTATTGATTCCCTTTTCCAATTTACACGTTATATTAATAAACAATTTCCTAATATTTTTGGCATCCAGTAAATTATTGTTAATATAATTTCATTCATTAGATTTGTTCAATTAAATCATAATTAATATTTTGAGAAACATTTAATAAATGATTTTTTATTAAATCAATTGTCATCTAATTATTACTAAATTTTAATACCATATATTTGACTGCTATGCATGAAGTTGAACAACAAAAAATTGATTTATAAATCAATTTCTATCACTGTATTTAATGGTATAATACTACAGGTATTGGACAATAAAACTCGAAACCTATGCTTCCGTTTGCATAGCATTTCAGTGGCGAACTTATAACTAATAATTTATAGCCCACGCGATATACGCCCCGATTGTTATATTTATATCACATATCATATCATATAATATTCACATAACATTGTATTCGTTGCCCGATATAATGGTTAGTTTAAGCAATGGTCACAATTCATTACACCTTTACATTCGCCTCCAGTTTTCAACCTTTATATATATATATATAATTATTTCCTATATATAGCTGATTCATATTCAAGACATACAATGTATATAATTTTATTTAAATAATAATTTTTTATTTGAATTCATATAATATAATATAATAATAAAAAATTTATTTTAGATAACAGTGTATTATATTGCATAAAATGCATAAAAAATTATTCCTTCTATATAAAGGCGTTCATTGATTGCATTTAAATAAATTTTAAAATTTATTTTAAATTTATAGTGAAATATTTCTCAATTTAATATGATTTCAACGGCTTTTATTTTCTCAATTCTGTGAACACTGGTGCAAAAGAATGCGATTTTCACATTAAGTTTATTATATTGGATTTTGTGTGTGAAATACTTTCTATAAATCTTTTCAAACGATTGTTTTTCCCAACAAATACTGGCAATGAAAGCATACAATATAATACTTCGGATTAATTTATTGGATGCACTTTTGCTTAACTGAGAATTTCTATTGTAAAAAGAAAATAATTTATACTTTTATGTCCTAAATAAACACCATTCCATTAAACCATAAAATATTTACAGAAATTTATTATTAATACATTTACTCGTATTCTTGTATATACTGTATAAACTAGTACACTATGTTGGATACCTCTTTAATTATAAATTTATTTTAAATATTGTTTAATTTCAATACAGTATTAGAATTCATTATGCATTAAATATGTATGTACATTTTATGTGCTGAATTGTAAATATTAATTTGTAAATCATCAAAATCTGGATTATTCTCCAAAAAGTGATATTCTCATTCAGAATATTAGTATTATTTTTAAAGTTGAAAAATAACGATTTTTAAATATTTTTAAATAAAATAAACCATAATAATAACTGAACTAACTAAATTGCGCAGAATATATTGTATGATACTTTTAGTCCAGGCATATTACTATAAATAATAATACTAGATCTAGTATATTAGTATAAATAATAATTTTTAAATGTTAGTTTCCATTATACTGTACTCAAGATTTTATGTATTAATCAACACTCGTTATGATTAATAAAATTATTCATTCATTCAAATACTGTGCCTCCAATAAAATATACATTTTATTGAAAAATTGATTGTTAATTATAAATCAATTAATTAAAAAACAATATACTTTTTATGATATTGATTTAATGTATTTGCCAACATGTGAACTAAAAATGAATTTTTTCCGTGTGCTAAAACTATTTTTATATAAACATTTATGATATAAATATATGCTGCTATAATTAAAAACTAACATTTAATGATATTTATCAAAAAATAGTGAATACCATTCAACTAACATATTATTTGTTGGCAAATATTATGAACGGATAAAAACAATAGACACATCAAATGATGACAATGTTATGTAAGAAGCATTTGTAAGAAAAACTTTAAGATTTAGGTTTTTTGCTTAAAAGCAATATAACAGTTAAAAGTGATATAATAGTTAAAATGCTTTAGAAATCGATTTAACGATATAAGTGATAGCTTCTAAAAACAAAATTGATTGATATATAGATATATAATTATATATATTTAATGGCTTGCCTTCATTTTTTATTGTTATATTAATTGTAGTAATTCTTAGTGACATTTGAGGCAAATATAAGTTAAATAAAATGTTCAAAAGCATTGCTTTTATTTCCTATGTTTGAACATCACATTCAAAAACCATTTATTATTCTATTACTTTCTTATTTGATTTATAAATAATTTTCTGTTGATATAGAAATAAAATAAAAAGGTTTTCATTTCTGAATTGTATAAATGTATTAAATTTACAATTCTTTTGTAAATAAAAATAAATATTTAATTTAATATGAATTTACAAAATAAATAAAGATGATTTATAATTATTTGCCATAAACCATTCAAATGCCTAAACCATTAAACCATTTTAAATTGATAAATAAAACCATAGAAAATTGTATTAATAGAAAACCAGATTAAGCTTAAAATAAATATTAAATAATAAAAATACGTTAATAATTGTCTGGATTGATAATTTATTTAAAATACTTATTAAATTCATTCGTATGGAAAATGGATTTGTCGCCCAAATATAATTGAAAATTTCAAAATCCTTTAACACTGAAATCAATATAACAAATAAATCTGATGTCAACTGGAAAACTTGCCTATATTTTCAAAATTCAATTTAAGTGAAAAACAATTTATCGATTTGTTTCAAATACAGATCTTAACAATAAATTCAAATAATATAGTAATAGTTTGCGCATATAATAGCCAAAAGCAATTGAGTTTTATTTTGCTATCCTTTGCAGGATATCGTAAACACAAATAGTTGTTCAGTAAAAAAGTGTTCATAAATTTTAAATATTTATTTTTGTTTTAAATATAAAACAAAAATCCTTTCAACAGAACATGTTTAATATTGCTGAAAAATACACTTAAGTTTTGATAACTAAATAATATATATTCAGATTAAATATTTACGGATGTCTAAAAAGTAAATTATAAATTCTATAATAATTCTATATATATAAGAACCCAGATATTTTTGTGCTAAATATTGATTCTGTATATTAATATTTATTTGAGTTCATTACCAGTGAACAGAAGCACAGATGAGTTGGGAAACTATGGGTTTTGGGACTATTTTTAAACGTTTTATTATAAGATATTAGTTATTCTTCAATACTCGCAGTTTGTCGGTATTTACGGTATATATAACACTAAACCTACAATTTGTACGCAAACTAATATTTTATGCCATTCTTAAAGTCAATGTTTTATTGACAAATATCAAAGGCTTTTATTAAAAATTCTCTTTTTAAAGCTTTTTCATAAATCAACGAAAATAAAAATATTATTTTTACAAAAAGAGTTTGAAATCTATTATTATGTTGTTATCATATTTTAGGAAATTCACAGAATCTAAATTCTAAGATCATAATAACAATGGTTTATTTATATAAAGCCACAAAATCATTATCTTTACTCACTTTATTAGTGAAGTTGTTTTCGTTGTAAAAAATCATTAATTTAGCATTCATTACATGTTATCTTTTATCATAAAAACTAATGAATAGTTTATTAAGAAAATTAACAAAAAACCTCTCGTTATTAATATAAACACAACACTAAACACTAAAGTTTTTGATATTAATTAATTATGTAATATATTTAACAAACTTTTATATTTAATTAAGAATATGTATTAAATGTGTTTATTAATTAAACTTGATCAAGTATTTATATAATGTCATCAGAAACATTTGGTTTATTGAATAATTAACACTAATTCTTATTGGATTAGTTTGGATATGAGTAATAGATGGTTATACTTATGGTCTTATATTAAATATTCTGTAATATAAAACAATCAATGAATGAATACATTAGTATTTCGCAATATTATGCAAATCGAGTGTATATTTTGCCAAAAGTTTTTTACTTTTTATAATTCGTTGTATTCAGTGAATTGATTGAAATACTGCAGGAATTGTGTTATAATTATATTTAAGTGTTGAGAGTGTCTTACATTTAGATAAGAGAGATAGTAATAGTAAAGTTGTCCTTTCATATAGACATAGAGACCAATATAGACATGACGTGCTCTCTCTCTCTCAGCCATAGATTAAGTCTCATATATTAGTTGAGATGAGAATGTCTTTGAAAATCATTTTATTTGAATAATACATGTTATTGTATGGCATTACCTCTCATTCCCTTTTGATGCCATTCCCAAATCTTGAATTGATTGTCACGTCTCTCTCGGGTGACGCACTCTCAGCACATAATTGGCGATCGCATCGCTTCTCTGTTTTGCTTTAATTCCACATTTTGTGAGACATTCAAAGCATTTCCTAAAATACTCATCCATTGGTGATATACGGTTTGGTAGAGCACTGTATGACAGAGTTTTGCCTCAATCTCTGCCTTTTGTTCACTCGTCAAAGACATTCTCATCTCAACTAATATATGACTTAATCTATGGCTGAGAGACACACTGTTTGCATAAATCTTCTTATAATAATTTTCTGATATCTTTCTGTCGATATTATAAGTTTGTGACACTTTCCAGATGTAGTTCAATACAAAGTCTAATAATTATTTCGATTGATTTGATGTAAAACTTTTGGTATTCACTTTTCAAAGTGTTTTGTGAGAAGTTATTGCTCGTGGAAAAGGAGTTGTGGAAATGCAGTCAACATATTAGTGACTAACAGTAAGTCCATTAGCATTGAATGCACTGAACATTACTTTTAATGGAAAAACATTTAGACTAAAGAATTGACTTTTATTTAGCATTTGTTTGACATCGATATTATCGCCCCAATGGTAGGGAAGAGATGGCACATCCAACACAGCTATTGTTTACTACCAGTTATGCCACTCATGTCTAGAGCTGTTGGAGTGAACAGAGAGAGGCATAGATGCACTCAATCCACACACACATACAGTACTCTCTACTGAGCCTTCAATACAGTTATAGTCAATACATTCATGAAAGTGATGGGCATCTGAAGTGCTATTCAAGAAAAGATCTTCACGAATTTGCCCTCTAATTATTGTCTCCATTGTGCTGAAGACCACATCGCAGTCACATCCATTCAAAATGCCAAACATTATCCAGTCATTCATGTCTTATTCATTTCCATTAGCTTTTTGGACAATAATTATTACATTAAATATGTTATTATTAAGCGTTAGTGCGAGTGATAGTAACTCTAATACTTCCAGTACTATAGAGGGCCTCAAATGTTCTCCGGGTCTTTTGCTACCGGTGTGGGAGCCCACCATTAACCTGGCCACTGGGGACATCATAGCCAGGGGTGTCATATACTTCGTGGCACTGGTCTACCTGTTTGTTGGCGTGTCTATAGTGGCGGACAAGTTCATGGCATCGATCGAAGTGATCACATCCCAGGAGAGACAGGTGACCATAAAGAAGCCAAACTGTGAGCCGCAAGTGATAAGTGTCCGCATTTGGAACGAAACCGTTTCCAATCTAACTCTTATGGCTTTGGGCTCTTCGGCGCCTGAAATCATGCTCTCCATCATCGAAGTCTATGCCCAGGACTATAACGCCGGTGACTTAGGCCCGGGTACTATCGTGGGCAGTGCAGCCTTCAACATGTTTGTCATAATAGCCATCTGTGTCTGGTGTGTGCCAACGGCTAACTTCAAAAAGATCAAACATCTGCGCGTATTCTTCGTCACAATGGTGTGGAGTGTCTTCGCCTATATCTGGTTGTGTGTTATACTTGTGTGGACTTCCTATGGAGTGATCGACATATGGGAGGGATTGGTTACGTTCTTCTTCTTTCCGGCCACAGTATTAACCGCTTATATCGCCGACCGAAGACTTCTTGTCTATAAGTACTTATCGAAAAAGTATAGAATGAATAAAAGGGGACTAATTGTGGGCGGAGAGGGAGACGAGGACATGGAACTGGCGATGACTAAACTCAACCAAAACCATGTCATCGATGGAGGATTCAAAGTGTTTGAAGAGGAGGCCGACGAAGAAGTGCGTGAATTTGAAGAACACAGACGTGAATACATTCAACTGCTTCGGGAGCTCAGGAAGAAGAACCCGAACACACCCATGAGTGACATCGAGGTAATGGCCAGGGAGGAGATCATGAATAGAGGCCCTAAAAGCAGAGCTTTTTATAGACTTCAGGTAATTATCTCTCATTTAATACAAATTAACTTTATTTTCATTTTAATCATTGACTGACTCTTCTCTGTAATGGACTTTATATGTAAAACACTATTGTATTGATTTTCAATCAACTCCTGTGTTAGACCTCTAATCACTTCTCGAATCAAATGTTTTTTAAATCAACATTTTTTATAGAGTTTTACATTTATATCACACTGTATTAGGTCTTAGAGCTTATAATTTGAACTATAATTGAAATTCATTTTCCATAAGATTTCTTTTTATGTCTTCACTATTATATTATAACTTCAAATAAGGCTTTATTGCGAACACGTATTATTAATATCTCGTTTATATTTTAGTCGACATACCAGTGCTAACGCTTAAAACAAGAGTGAAATTAATTGATAACATAATTCTCATTTAAAATTTATTTATTGAAAACAATTTCCGCTTAGATTCTAGTCATAAAAGAATTTGGATTTTATTTGAAAATATGGTATAATTTATAGATTTTATTTAAAGACCTCATAAAGAAATAAAATAAAATTTTATTGTTTTACTGAATCTTTTTAACACATTATTTAAGGCAAAAGGTTTTGCTTGGATGAAGAATATAGCAAAGAGATCCCTAATATAGTGTATAATACAGCATATAATACAGCATAATAGAGGTTATATGAGTGATACCATATGTAGTTATATCATACAAGGGATCCAATACTTTTGATCGATTCAAAAATTAATTTTTATGAGTTTTCTTATGGATTGCAATGGAATTTCGATTCTCAGTCCAATGTCTGCTAATATCAGATAAAAAGTTATTTATAAATAATTGCTATTTTCGAGTGATATTTGATGTTACATCCACTTCAACGAGGGTTTAATCAGAAATAAATTAAATTCAAAATCAGTTTAAACGATATGGGTTTGAGATAAATTTATTTTTTTCAATCAATTGACGTCTAAATTCATTGATTTATACCAATATTTTATTTAGCGTGTTTTTTGCCAAAAAATATGGAAATGTTTTGTCATTTCCAATATATCTCTCAACTGATTTGCATTTCTATATAAATCAAACTAATAAACGATTCTTTCGAGAATGTGTTGAGAATATTTTGATTGAATTTACAAAAGCTTTATCCCTATCTCTCTATTCAACTGAAACTCTTTAGAAATTCTGATAATTATTTGATTTGATTTCTACCCGAAAATGTTGGGAAAATAATCTAATTTTATTGGCAAAATTTAATTCTTGTTGTAGTTAAGCATTTTGTGAGGCCTACTGTTCTCCAGTTTACTTAGTTTGCGGAGTAATGGGTGTACCCATCGGTGCACTCATTGCTATCCTCATAGCTATCCTCATATCTGTAAACACATTGAATACGAAAACATTTATAAGAAATATTTGAAGAGATTGTGGTAATTGAATGAATGTTGAGTTGCATTTCATGTCTAAAAGGGCTAACAAATGAAGACAAATAATTGTTTGTTCACATCGTGTACATACAGATTGTCTCTTTATGTTACAAACAATGTTATAAATAATGTATCTCTAAGTATTGATAACAATAAATTGATTTTTAGCTGATATTTAAGTCAAAGTATACATTCAATTGTTGTTTATTTGTAGAATTAAGTATTCAATGAGTCTTAAGTGCTATACATTTATTTGAACTCTACTTAAAATTATTTCTTATTTATTCTCAAAAACCAATTGAAATATATTTTCGAGTTCTTGAATCACTCTTAAAATTACTGTTATTTATTGATTTTGAATATTATATATTTATCACTAATTTTATCAATTATGATATTATTCTAAACTCCAAGAATTTAGTTTTAAATTTTTCAAGTAAACAAGTTTTAATTAATAGAATATATTCTACTTTTAATATTGTATTAAAAATGGTGAATACATTTTGTTGATTTATGAAATTATTTTAGAATTTTTACATTTATTTTATACATACAGTATTTTGAGATAAAATATTTTTCTAGTCTCATATGAATTTATTTACATTTATCATGCTTACTTTATTTACATTCAGCACTAAATGTAATATGTAATATAATTATGACAATTTTTGTATATTACGAATATATAATACTTGTCACTTAAAAGAGTTTTGAATTAACCTTTCAAATGAAAATTTTCCCCAAAATGTACAATTTTTATGCCATACTTTGGTTTCATGTACTAATCTTTGTTTATTTTATAAAAACAATTATTGCTCTAAAATTATTCTAAGCATAATAGAGAATCTTTGTACAAAATAATATTTATTTATTTTTATAAATAAATTAAAAATAATTAATGTCGTGAGTTTATTTTGATTGCAATTTTATTAGATTAATTAATATTTAATTTTTCAAATTAGATAAATTAATAAAAATACCAAATTTGCCAATAATTTTCATATATAATCTGATTAAATCTGATAATAGAATTTACTGGAATATTTTTATTAAATGTTTTATGTTTACTTAATACAAGTATAATGATAATTTAATTACATGGTGAATAATATAAAACAGTATTATTATAAATTATTATTTAAGTGAATTAGATATGAAGAAAATTCGGTAGGAATTATAAACGAAAATAAAACTTTGATTTAATTGAATACCTATTTTGACATTAAAATAGAGAATTTTTTATAATAAAAAATCTCTCAAAATGGGTCACACAGTTAGAGAAGTGCTTTTTCCTAATTTACACCAACAAACCAACAAAAACTTAAGAAATAATACTTGAATTTTTGAATGCAATCCAAATCGAGAGACTATAAGCCTTTTAAATCAGATGTTATACGAGTTGTGCAAAGTCTATTTTTAACAATTAGTGAATCTTTTTTGTCAGACCTTTTCATTGGAGTTTGATTTAAAAATCTCTAAAATTATTACAATT
>CAJPVJ010002380.1:0-13249 GCA_905397405.1 Oppiella nova
AAGTATAAAAATCTCCTTGGTGTTACGTGTGGGTCATCCAGTAATCTAAGGTACCATTCAATAGCCGAATCTATTTTGCCATTCATTTGCTCCACTTTTGCCCGAAATATATTCAGCAATAGATTCTGTTAAATGTGTAAATAATATATAATCAAAATAAAGCACTTATTGTTGAACAGGTATACAAAACTATATCCCTTTGAAGAAAACGACAAGGGGCATCAAGCCTTACTTTTATATTACTTACTGTATAATACTAAACAATACTGTAGAGTATTATTAAAGTATATTTTAAAATAGTCTTTGGTATCTTTCTAAAAGATATGAGTGGTCCCTGCTGAATTATATTCTTTGAGATACACTGCTTTATGTTAAAGCAATAGCAATAGCAAAAGCTTGATGTAAATGTATGAGAGATCATACTTCTGCAGTAAGTAACTAATATGAATGAAAAATTCAAAGAGTAGCTTATGTATTACATTGTAATGCCAAGTAATGCATTGGTTTTCACATTTCATATACAATTTGAATTTTTGATTCATATACAATAAACATATAAACATAGTTTAACAAAAAAATAGTTAAAAAATCAAAATATGAGTTACTTTAGGATATTTATTGAGTTCCTTGTTTATTAATTCCATACAAAGTTGCACATTTATCGGACCATAACCTCCATGTGTATCCCAGTAGCACCAGTAGAATATGAGAAACACCTTTGATAAATGGCTAAATAAACCAGGTAACTCAAATGCTGCTTTGTTAAAATTTTTCCAGCCCATACTCTCTACCCCTTTGACGCCCAGAAAGTTTATAATTCGCAGTATTTTTGGGGGAAAATTACTGATGAAGAGATGGCAGAGACCGTTACACCAGCGGACAGTCGCCTCAAAATTAAGTCTCGATGTCTCGCTTTCCCAATGGGAACGGGTTCTCATGATTATCTTACAATAGCTTTAAATATAATAAACATGATAGGTTATTACAAACACGTATTAATATTAATTTGTTAGGGTTTAAAAGTAAATTAATAACATAATACTATTATATTATAGCATTAATACATATTGTATATTAATTCTTATTAATTTCTATTTTATTAATACTACTGTGTATAATTCCACTACAAATTTTTGTCAATACATTATAATAAAATATGAAATGACCCGTGTTATAAAGGTAATCTTAAAGAATTATGAATGGAAATAATTACTTACTTGATATTTTTAACAAACTTTTGCAACCGATATGCTAGTTTAATTAAGGCATATATGCTGTGGGTTTCGATGCTTAATATAAGGGCGCTTATTAACAAACTCACGGCATGTACTAATTCAGCATGCACTTCCACTATACATTAATTTTTGTAAATTAAGAATTTTAATTAAAAATTTTTTGTTGAATATAAATCATAAAAGTATGTTAACTCACAATCGGTGTATTTCTCATAATTAGGTGTTTTAATCATTTTCATAACACTCACTACAAAACCAGTCTTTCGGTGTTTATTGCAAACGTCTCGCAAATCATTGACTGCTTTTTGAGCCGCGTCTATGTCTACCTGTTATTTAAATTATATTAAATTCTGTTATAAAATATTATGAAAGTTAACATTTTAAACTCCGTATATAATTTGAAGACAAAATTGATAAAATTTTTTAAACATAAAAATTCTTATAGTTTAGATACTTGTATAATACGAATAGGATGTTATCAATTTTATAAATACTTTTGTTAAGTTAAATGTAAAACTACATTACAATATGACATACCTTTTCCATTGATGTATAAGCAGTCAAGAGGAGATATAGTGAACGAACCAAACTGTGGTAAACACTTCGGTCACAATAGGGCTCAATAGTGGCCAACCCTTTGACCAAATCATTGCTTTTCATAACGTCTTCAAACACTTCATTCGCCAAACTTATGGACTCATCGATAGGCAAGTGATCGCTAAATACAGTATTAAATGAACAAAATATGAAATATATTGTTTGATCATATTTATAGCATAGAATTATATTACCTTTTCATTTTTAAAATAGCAAACTTATTTTATTTTCTACTGTTATTATTGAAAATGTGTAGTTTTTTTAAATGAGAGTATTTTATCAAAAAGTAACTTTTAATGTTGCTTATATACATGATTATTTTAAAAATGCATATAAATTAATTTTATAACAATAGATTATTCCAATATATCATTCATGTGAAAGATTTTGCATTAATTATAACATTATTTGTTATTCAAATTAGTTTAAACTTTAAATATTACGAAAGACTAATTTGTAAGAAAATATAAAATAATATTTTTATAAATAGTATATTAATTTCCACTTTCTTTGACAAATCACTTTAAATTTGACAATTCCTATTTTATGTCACGATAAAAATGCTAAATCTTTTAGTATGAATTATTCAATTTGGTTACTGCAACAATTGTATGTAAATTATTAATTAAGAACTCTATTATAAATATAGATAAAATCACTTTTGAAAACATAGCATAAAATGAAATATTGCAAAGTAATAAGTTTACAAAATTATTTAACAAATACGACATTGCACTTAATTTATCAATATAATGTGCTTAAACACTATGTCAATGTCAATAATCTTTATGTTTTAATTCCCAACTTCCTCTTCGGTTTCCAATACTTTTTCGTAACCTTTTTCGTCGATATTTATGTTTTTAAGCCATTGTTTTCGGTATTCCTCCACTGAATATAATTATAAATTAATATATTTAGTTCAAAGTTAAAACCAATATCTGTATAATAAGTTACTAGTAATATGATTATGATTGGCATACGTTTATTATGATCGGTGCCCTGTTTGGCAGTACAGAGTCCCAGCTCTCTAAGCGCCGCATAAGCCTTAAAATGTATATAATTTTCGTTCAGATATCCCGTGTAGTCGTCAATACATTTGTTCAATAACTCAATCGCTTTGTCATTATTTTTCATCTCAAACTCAATTAAACCCAATTCACAGTAGGCTTGCGCTGGAAGTGAAAACTGACTCCCAATACGAGATTCACTTTATATTAATCAAAATTATGTTCATATTAAATACAATTATTTTTAATGATTATTAAATACAAAATTACTAAATAACATACTTGTCGATAATAATTTGCTGACATTCTCGCGATTTGTGATAATCGGATAAAAATCTCAAAATAAAACCTTTATAGAAAATTGCAGTCAAATAGTTATCCAAGTAATCCGATGTGTCTATTAATTGGTATTTTTTTATTATTTGAGTATTTTATTACTAAAAATCTGCTTATTTTTAAAGAATTTACCTAGATCACATTGATATCGATTCACATATTTGTTAATCCTTTCTAAAATCCTATTCAACAGCACTGTATCGCTTCGGATAAACGACAGACAATTGATTTCATACAGCATTCCCTATTAATACAAAATATTTACTTTCTCTGAACAATAGTCTAATAAATATTTAGTACACAATATAATGAAAATAATTGATAAAACAAACCAAATCCGGAAGAATCAACAGCTCGTCGTTTTTCACGTACTCCTGAGCCCTGACAACCGCCACCTTTTCCGGTGTTATAGTTTTGCCCAAATGTCTGATCCGAAGGGTTGGCACAAGACTTACATAATTATAATAAATTATTTTAAATATTTTTCATACGATTTAGTAACTATTTGTTAACTCTTACTGGAATAGCTCAGTAGCCTTTTGTTTTTCATCCTGGTCATCATTTTCGGTGCTTTTTGCATATCTAAATATTGCTTCCATGTATGTAGCGATGGCCGGTGTATATAAGCTACCGGTGCGAAACTTTTCCGCGTATTCAATGCATGAATCCCAGTTAGATTGCAGTGCATATGACCAGGTTAGTTCCATGTATATAAATCGCTTTGGTGTCACGTGTGGGTCATTAAGCAATCTGAGATACAATTCAATACCTCCATCTATTTTGCCATTTAATTGAAATACTTTTGCCCGGAATATATTCAGAATTAAGTTCTGGCAAAATTAAATAAATTATGTTTTACACAAATATCTTTTGTAATTTTCATCATGGTTCATTAATAAATTAATATACTAACATTTGGATATCTATTGAGTTCCTTAGTTAGCACTTCATTGCAAATGTCAATATGTATGGGCCCGATACCAAAGTGTGTGTCAAAATAGGTCCAGTATATAAACCTAAACACTCTGGCCAACTGGCTGGCTATACCGGGCAATTCAAAAGCGGTTTTATTGATGTTGTTCCACCCGGTGCTCTCAACCCCTCTGATGCCCAAAAAGTTAATTATGCGCAAAATTTTAGGTGGCATATTACTGATCACCAAATGTGATACACCATTAGCCAGGCGTACACTCGACTCAAAATTAAGTCTCGACGCCTCACTTTCCCATTGGGAACGGGATCTCATTATTATCTTACTACAGCTAGATTTTAATGGTTGGTTTAATTTTAGTTTTTAGAAATATGATTTTAAGTTAAATGTTGTCTTACTTTAATTTCTTGACAAACCGTTGCAAACGATAGGCTAACTTAATGAGTGCATAGATATTATGCGTTTCGATGGCTAGTATTGTACAATCCAGAATGATACTATATGAGTGAATGAGCTCAGCATGCACCTCCACTAGATATATGGTAATTTAATAATGAAATAATGGTTAACTTAATTAATAAAAATAGCTATTCACTCACAATCAGTGTATTTCTCATAATTAGGTGTTTTAATCATTTTCATAACACTGATTACGAAACCAGTCTTTCGGTATTTATTACAAACTTCTCGCAATTCATTGACTGCTTTTTGTGCCACATCGATGTCTTCCTTTAATTTTTAATATTTTAAAATTTAATCAACTCCATTTTGTGTAGGTTTGAATAGTTAAATAAATATTACAAACCTTTTCAATGGATACCATTGCAGTCATAACGAAATACAAGGACTGAATAAACCTGTGATAAACACTTCGGTCACAATAGGGCTCAATAGTGGCCAACCCTTTGACCAAATCATTGCTTTTCATAACGTCTTCAAACACTTCATTCGCCAAACTTATGGACTCATCGATAGGCAAGTGATCGCTAAATACATCATAAAATTAAACAAACATTTTATCAATTAATAAATTTAATGCAAAAATCCATTAGCATACCTTTTCATTATTTATTGTGCACTTAAATGTGTTTAAGTTATATTTTCTATTTGATACTAAATGAGTTTTTGTATATGTTTAGTATTAATATAAATGATTTACTATAAAAATAAATAATTTAGTATTTAATTATTAAATTAATCTGCAAAAGCATAAATTTTTAGATACATAAACAAAATAATAATTTTTAATTATACACTAGCTCTGATTTCTAATACAGCATTTTAAATTGTGTTTTGTGTTAACACCTACAAAATATATTTTATATTTATTTGTTGATTAACAAAATTCTGTGTAACTATACAAATATTAATTGTTACTTAATTGTTTAATTTTTCCTTTATAATTTTGCCATAATTTTTATTTATTAAAAATACACTTCTCACACCTTTAAGGTTGAATTACGATTAATTAGCTTGGCTATGTAATTATTTTCTGACTATTTCCTAATAAAGTGATGATTAATTTAAAATTGTGTTTAATAGCCATAATTAATTATAAGTTATTAAAATTTTCCAATGCATATGTTCATTAATACAATGCAACTTAAAATTATCTAAATTATATAAATATGCATACAAAGTATCTAAAATTAATTTAAACAAGCTCTATTCTGGTTTCAATTATAATCGTAAGAATTATACAAATAGTTTTAATTACTTTCATTATCTTAAAATCTATTAAAAATTATATATTTAATAAATAGCATAAATTATTACTATAATTTTTTATAAGTACATTTTATGTACAAATAAATTATAAGTGACTAATTAGTCAGGGCATATTTACAGGATCAAGGAAATGTCCATTTCCAGATTTATTTGGAGAAATATAATATAGATAATCGTTTAAGATAATTGTCATTGAATATATTTGATTAACAATTTAGTTGCGTAAGTGTAAGTTGACAGTTAGCTTGTTTAAAGGGTTTTTGTTTTTTATAACCCAAGTGTTAACAGCAATTGACGTACAAACTCTATTAATTTAGATTAAGTTTATGTAAACTTATCATGCTAATTTTGTTTAGTAGTCGAAAGTTTCACCTTTCATTAGGTGACGTCAGGGCTTCTTAAAAATAACCAGGGAAACCTGGCGGTTATTATTATAAAAAAAAGTTTGTTTGAGCATTATTCTAATTCAATATTCAAATATTTTTATTATAATTATTATAATAACTATATAATTATTTAACGAAATAATTTTATTTAAATTACTTTGACGAATATATTAAACAAATACACTGTATATGAAGTAAAATTATTTGATAAATAAAAGTAGTATAAATAAAATATTATTTCACATACCAATTTTCTTAATTTGTATTTATTTACTATTTGGTAGTTTTGTTGTACACATATAACCAGTAAATTATTTGTAACTCACATTACAGTAATACAGTACTAGTACAGTATTTATAATCAAATCAAATTATGAATAAAAATATAAAATATGAATAAATTAATTGATAATAATGTTTGCTTTCTCTTCACTTTCGACTACTTTTTCGTAATTTTTCTTTTTTATGTTAATCTCTTTGAGCCATTGTTTCTTGTATTCCTCCACTGGGGTTAGCAATCAAATGGATAACAGATAATGAGATATAGATATAACAATTTACATACAAATAGACATACATTTCCCCTCATCTTCGTCCTCGTGCTCTTTGATGGCTCCCAACCCCCTGAGGGCCGCGTAGGCCCTAATCTGGACATAGTTTTCGTTGGCATAACCCGTGTATTCATAGAGACATTGGTTGAGTAGTTTAGTCGCCGTTTGCCTGTTGTTGAGCTCGCATTCAATTAATCCCAACTCCAGTACCGATTGGGCCGGTAATGAAAACTCACGACCGATACGTGAATCACTAATTTGTGTTAAATTGATATTAATTTGAGTTTTAAACACAAATTATTGAAAGTTTGTGTACTTTTTAAGTATAAAATCCATGCATTGCTTTGCGTTTTCATAATCACTCATAAATCGGTGAATAAGGCCTTTGAAATACATTGCCATTAGATAGTCATCCAAGTAATCGCTGGATACTATTATAGATAATTTAATTATTATCATAAATTAATGTTGATAATATATATTTAGAAATCTCACTCTGATCCTTTTCATAATTATTAATCTGCTTAGTAATTCTATCCATTATTTTACTCAATAATTGTTGATTGCCTTTAATACATGACAACCAGTTTAAGTCATATAAGATTTCCTATGAAATTATCATTGATTTAAAATTAATATACCGTAAGAAATATATAGGAAATACAGACCACTTCAGGCAATACTAAATGGTGTTCGCATTGGAAGTACTTCTCAGCCCTAACCACAGCCACCTTCTCGGGTGTCATTGATTTACCCAAACGTCTGATACGGATGTCGGGTATTGTCCTGATTTACAAGAATATATTAAAATCAATATACTAGCTTGATAACTGATAAAATAATAAAAGATCACTTACTCAAATAATTTTGTAGCCTTGGACATTTCATGAGGGTCATTATTGTCAGTACTACGGGCGTACCTAAACACGGCTTCCCAATACGTGGCACAACTGGGTGATACTTTGCAACAAGTACGAAATTTCTCGGCGTAGATAATACATTGATCTAGATCACATTTCAATGCATGGCACCACATGAGCTCAAGGTACATTACTGATTTAGGAGTCTCATGCGAGTCATTTAGCAATGTTGTGAACAATTCGATAGCCAGGTCTATATGTCCATCCAATTGCTTAAGTTTGGCGTTATATATATTATACAATAGATTCTATAATAGATTTACCATGGTTATTATCAGTCTTAGCAATTAATTATTATTTAACATACTTTTGGATACTTTTTCAATTGACTATTGACTAATTTTTGGCAGTACTCCATGTCTGGTCGGCCTAAAAACAGGTGTGTTTCCAGGAACCAATAGAAGGGGATACCAATTTTGGATATATGACCAAATATACCCGGGTAATCATTAGCAGCTTTCTTGATGTGTTTCCAAGCAATGGTTTCGTTTCCCCGAAATCCCAGAAAGTTGATGAGCCGTAAGATCTTTGGCGGAAAGTTACTGATAATGAGGTGCGACCACCCGTTGGCTAAATATATGCCGCACTCGTAGTACTGTCGGGATATGTCGCTATCCCAATGGGTACGGGTTTTCACTATTGTTTTGCATTGTCTACAATGGTTTCATACAAGATTTGGTTTGTATACTAAAGACACTTTGAAATTATATAAAATTATAGTCTACTGTATGATTAAATTACCGAAAATGTTTGACAAATCTCTGCAGCCGATAGGCTACTTTAATTAATCCATAGATATTATGGGTTTCCACCATTAATAACATTACATTTAATATGAGACCGTAAGCATGGACTAGTTCAGCATGTAGTTCCACTTATTATATTGGTAATAGTAATTAAGTGTCAATTAATTTTTATAGACTATATAAATACAATAACCAATAAAAGTACCAATACTTACAATCGTTATATTTGTCATAATTTGGTGTTTTAATAAATTTCATGAGACTAGTGATAAGGCCAGTGCGCCGGTATTTATTGCATAGTTTAGTCATATTAGACACAGCACTGGAAGCTCTGTCCACATCAGCCTGCAAAATTAAGTTATTGACATTAAATTATTCAGGATACATGACCGCAATATCAATTATGGTTTCAAGAAATATGAAAACCTTATCCATTGAAGTAAATGCAGTCATAACCAGATATAGAGAGCGAACAAAGCTGTGGTAAATACTGTGATCACAATAGGTCTTAATGGTGTCCAACGCCTCTTCAATGTCATTGGTTTGCATCACATCTTCAAACACTTTGTTCGCCAAACCTATGGACTCATCGATCGGCAAATGGTCTCTGAATTGTCCGATAAAATCATGGCTTAAATGTATCATAAATGGGTTATGAATAATATTATAGTGTTTAATACCTATCATTAGGTTCCGGACTCATTTTTAACACAATATTAATTTTTAAAAATAATAAAATTTATTTGAATTATTTTATTTATAATGTTTGTTCAACTATATAAAAAAACTTATAAGCAATTAAGTTACAGAATATTAATTTTGGTATCAAATATAAAAAACAAAATCTTATATATATATAGTTTTTAAAATCAATAATTTAATTAATGTCACCTCTAGCAAGGGGTTTTTAAATTAGCAAGTAAATAAACACAATGTGATAATTTGCACCTATAATTGTTTTTAAGTTCATTCGGTGTAGGTCCTGGTGCACAACAAATTCTATTGTTTATACAGTATTATCATCTAGCAACTTATCAGTGTTAATTTTATTTTAAATAATAACAACAATAATTAAAATAATGGTTCTAAAAATAATTTGAGGTAAATAAATATTATTAGAAATTTTATGCATAAATATAGTATACAGCGTAATGTTAATACGTATATAATTACACATGAAATTGTTTAAATAAATAAATATTCTCATTTTATTGATAGGTTCAAGCAGACCAGGATTATAAATTTATAGATTAGATTTTAAATTTATTTAATAGTAATCATCAATCAAGTATAATTGAATATTTTATCGTAACAATGTGTAATACTGTTAATATTTAGATAATGATAACAATTACAATTTATTCTTAAATGAATATAAAAATTTTAATGTTACCTATTTACTTGTTTATAATTCTATTAAGTATTTAATTAATTGCCGAAAATAAGTTTCAAATGACAATAATTTAGACTAGTTTAATTTAAAGCAATATTTACTCAGGTAAATATTTTTATAAATATTATCTTGCTATCTTATCGCTATTATACCTTAATAATTTCACTAATAAGCCCTATGACATAATGATAATACTGTAGCAATAAATACATTGTAATTTAATAGCTTATTAAATAAGTTATCTCAAAATGTGAGACTCAAATATTAAATAAATAAATTTTGAGTAGAATAAAAGGCATTAATAATAGATGGCAACCATTGACCCGATAATTTAATTTAATTTATTTTATTTGCAAAAACCTTTGGAACTTCAATGAGAGAATCCTATGGGGTTTCCAACAGGACTTTTACATTAGTATAATACTAGTAATCAAATAAACTTCTATTTAAACTTTTTACACATATTTTATGATTATATCCCGAGTATTTATTATTATATTTTTTTCTATTTCCAAGCGACTATATTTAATATTGACAGTGAAGTAAACTAAATGTTTGTGTATTTAATTAAATTATATTTCAAAAATTTAATTTAAAAATTAATCTTGCTATCAATCGGGGGTTGCCATGAAAAATGTATCCCCTATTTGACGACAATGTTCTCTTTCTCGGGTATATTCTCTCAATAGCTCTTCACTTTTGGCAATATTTTGGCACAATTTGCACAAATCAGGTGAACTCGATAGGCAGACACTGCACAGTGGGTGTCCTGTACTGGTGGGACACAAATGGATTGCAATCATATTTATCCCATCGAAGGGACAGGAGTTTCGCAAACCATGCGATCCATACAATCGACAATCATTTCATTGCATTCAATGAGACATACATTATAATGAGTTCATATAATCAATTTGTCTGTAATCATAATACAGTAATTCTATATATTCTTATATAAAAACTTCATTTCTTTAGTTAAAATGAAAATCATTTCAATTATCTCTTGACGTCTTAGGCCTGATGATGGTCTCAGTGCAGACCGAAAACCTTTTCTTATATTCTTTGATTTCTTATATTTTTTAACTCCTTTTCACTGATAGTCAATAAACTATTGAAACACAAAAGTTTCATATTCATTATGTTAATTGTGAGCAGCTAGCTAAGAATAATAAATGACAATACTTTAGTGAATTTTATAAACTTTCGATTGAGGTATTACTCGGTAATGTCGAAGGTTTAGCTCTGGATCAATTATCATTTAAATGAAAATGCTATATTAATTACTAATTAACATGTCAAACTATTGTAAAATCATACTATAGTAGGGGATTATGAAATAAACTAAATGATTGTGTAATTAATTAAATTTTATTTCAAAAAATGCATAATTAATATAAATATTAATCATGGTATCAATCGGGGGTTGACATGACAACAGGTATCCCCTATTTGACGACAATCTCCTCCTCCTTCTCGAGTATACTCTCATAGCTCTTCTCCTCGACGTTAATGTCTTTCAGCCATTGCTTCTTGTATTCCTCGACTATCACCGCAAAAAAGGTGTAAAAAATTAATACACAATTAAAACTCCTATAATAGCCGTACGTTTCATGTCGTCCTCCTTGAACTTATCGGTGCTGACGCCGAGCTCCCGGAGCCCCGCGAATGCCCGCAAATGGACATAGTTTTCGTTGAGATAGCCGTTGTAATCGCTGATGCATTTGTTGAGCCACTTCTTGGCCTCTTCGGTGAGACCCTGTTCCAGGTCCAGGAGACCCAACTCGAGCACCGACTGCGGCACTATTGACGTCTCCAACTTGATCTTCGAGGCACTGGTAGGAAATTTTTGTGGGTATTAGTCATTGCTTATTATGTAAGGGATATTAGGGTCAGGGATGTAATGATGTCTATGTGTTTACTAATGTGCTTCTGATATGTAGTGAAAGTTGGTCTCATTATTGGCTATTATATGTGATTTAGTTGTCATTATTATGATATGAAAAATCGATTGAAATGCTATGAAAACTATAATCAATTAGAGTATAGATAGTGAGAGAGATGTCAATCATTTAGATTGAATACATTGTATTAGAAGTGTATATTGAAAGTAATTGTCTATTGTATAGGATTTCTGGTAATAAAAAGTTTTTGTAGTTTGAAATTCATGCGAAACAAATTATGGTGTAATTATTAAACATAAAGTAAAATGATGTGGAATTTCATAAAAGTGTTATACAAGAAGCAAAAAATTATTATTGTTTTTCCATGTTTTACATAAAACCTGTTATATAACACATAATATTTTGTTATAACCTTTATGACATGAAAAAGGGTTACATAAGTTGTCATAAAAATTTTCCTTTCATTTTTCAATCGAGAAATGTTTGTAATAATTGTAAAATTTATGTAAAATCCTATTTGTATTTTTTATGTACTGTATACGAATAAAATAAATATTATTTTTTATAAACCCGTTAATTAAATAAAATTAAAAATAGGATTTTCAGATAAAATTTTTGATACATCTCTCGATTCAGTAACCAAAAAAAGTTTGGGGAAAAATTATTTTTAAAAACCAGACTTTCCTTATGATTAGTCATACAATAAGTTAATTGTCGGGAATTCATGATGAGGTACGACAGGTATTGTTAGGTATGATAAACATGTATCTAATGATTGTATAGACATTTAATACTTACTTTTCCACCACAGTTTGCATACACTGTTTGGCTTCCTTTGGTTTACCCAGTAGTCTGAGTAGGTATCCCTTATAGAATAAGGCAGCTAGGTAGTTGTCAGCTACATTGAACAATGGGCAAAGTTAATTAATCATCATGGTTAAAAATAAATGCTATAATTATTGTCGCTTTACGTACTCATGTCGTCCTTAAAATGGTTGACCTCCTTCTCCACTCTAACCATGAATTTATTCAACAAGACTTCGTTACCGCGGATCAGATTAAGCCAATTGAGTTGATATAAGAGATCCTACCGGTGCGGATAGTTAGGCAGATAAAGGGTTAGTGTTTATGATGTAATTTGCGCCGGTATCTCATTACTAACCATTTCGGGCAAAATAAGGAACTCCTTATTCTTGACGTATTTGATAGAGCACTCAACGGCCACCTTCTCCGGGGTTATAGTTTTGCCCAAATGTCTGATACGAAGTGTGGGAATGGATCTAATATTTGTGATACAATGAGTAATATATTAAAAACAAAGAATTTCAAAACAATTTAAAATAATAAGTATTCACAGAATCAATAAATTCTAGTAAACTATAAATTATAGTCTATAACTGTTTAGCAGAATATTCTATGAGTTCAGTGGTACATGGGTTTATCACTAGAGCATCGGTAGGTGAAATATCTACATACTCCATAAGTTTGGTGACAATCTGTTTCTGTTGGACATCCATG